>BMAO01002544.1:0-15738 GCA_019973975.1 Trichonephila clavata | reverse complement strand
CATTTTTTCACTATACATGGTCTGAGTACGTTCATGGATGACTACCAAATGTTCACACAACCGCGTACTCGAATTGGCACCAGTTGTCTGCCATCATGATACTCCGACATACTAGGGCAAACTGGCGTGCTGCAAATCTATCTTCTTCAGTTCTAATCACAACGTAACTCGGTGGTCTGTCTACAAACAATGTACTTGTAGTTTCTTCCTGTGGTTCCCTTTTTAGCTCCTAGTGTACCATCTTCTCTATCAAAAGCAATTAGGAATCCTTGTGACGGATCTATACGGGTCAATGATTAACCCCTTGGGACTTAACCTTCTGAGGAAATAATTTGACCAACCAACTTTCACCGATGGAAGAAAACATGATTATGCAAATGAAGTATATTATATAAATTTTGTATTCGCGAGTTTTGAGAGTTAGTTAGTTGGTGATTGGAGGATCGGAATTTCTTAAAAGCAAATCTAAGTTTATAAATTGAAGAATTCCAAGAGATGATCACTCGGAGGTGATCAAATCCAGTTAAAGATTACCTTCAAGGTCTCAACAGTAGGACTTCACTAGAGTACAGGTATCGTGATCCTTATTTAAATAGAAGTTTAGCCTATTAGTGCGCTGCTAGTTGACATTGAGGTTGTATAAGTTATCGTGGAATCAGTTGAGGGTCTGTAATTTATTCCCAGGCTCAGATCTCACCTTCGTGCTTCTGCATACTGATCAACATTTTTAATTGGATTATTATTGTGCTTGCTTGACATTTTGTGTCAATAAATAGTTAAACTGAATCATGTCGACTGATTATTCAGTTCTTTCCACACATCTAGCCGGGTCTGAGGGTAGGCAAGGGGGATTACAGGGAAGCAGGAACCGACAAGCATTACAATCCTACTTCTGGAGCATCCCTAATATTTTGTGTCCATGATCGAGTTAAAGATATTTATTTTCTTTAGTACATTATCCCTTACCTTTGAGTAAAAGAATTAAAGAAGAAAGAAAACTTGCACGTTAAAAAACAACATAGGATTTGTAATTACTTATTTACTTGTAAGTATGCCGCCAGCCAGTATGGTGGATATGACCCTCGGATTGAAACCGAGTTGGTTCGGCTTCGAATCCCGAACAAGGCATGGATGTATCTTCTTCGGGGGAAAAGAAGTTGGACTTTCGCCTGAAATGGATTTCCCGTCTTAAATGGAAAGCAGCGCACCCATTCTGTTATATGCTGGGATCATTGTTTGTAATAAATGTTTATATTCTTCTGCTTGCATTGCATATTTCTGTTCTTCCAATTTTGTTTTATATGCATCCTATGATAAACATACACAACAACCTGTAAGTATGTGTTGATATAGTTTTCTGATACTGATTTGAACGTTTAAAAAGTAAGACATGCCCCTAATTATCGATATAAGCATCCATTTTATTCGTATCTCTAAACTAAATATAAATTGTTGTCATGTTTTTCGATATGTGATAAAATAATTATGAATACTATCTAAAAAAATAAAAAATTATAACTTAATACGCTTAAAGCGTTGAATTTAAAACTGGCATAATTCTGATGCAACATTTTACTAAATATAAGTATTTCATTTTCATTTTTAGTGTCTACCGACAAATGGAAAGGAAATTGTGCATTTTTAGCTTACTAAAATAATATTTTATTACCAAATAAATATTAATAACAAAAACACGCATGTTTTTGTCACAGGTATTTTTAAGATTTAAGTAAAAACGATAAAAATATTTTTTTTGTTCATTTGACTATATGATAAACATTTCAATTTAAAGAATGATAGATTTGATATTTATTAATAGTTTATAAGGTATGGGTTATGTATGTTTTTAATATATTTAATAACAATTTTACTAATATGTACAGCTTTTAACCACAAATTTATGAATAATATGTTTAAACGAACACTGATTTTTACATTTAAAATTAATTTATAAGGATTATTTTAAAAAATATGTTTTGAAATAAAAAAAAACTCTACCACCGTATTTAAAAAAAATCCACATATTGAAGCCAGATTCTTCAAAAATCAAGCAATAACATTTCCCAATTCCAAATAGCAACACAAAACCATTTTAAGAGTTATTGACGACCATAGATCACTTAAGTGCCATCATGGAAAGCTTCACAGAAACATATTTCACGGAAATTATTCCTACAAGGAACATATCTCCGTATTTGTGTCCCTCCATCTGTCATATTACATTCCCCCCATGCTTCTTGACTGAGGGGAAATGAACAACTCAAGTCTCGAAGGATATAACTTATCATCTTTTTGTTTCCGACGTTTTTTCCGTCCGTTTTCCCGCCATTTGGAAAACCAAGAGGATGGTAAATATTTATTGATGGAATGCTTCTAAAAATAATGGTTCTCTTTTTCTTGATAAAAAGGTAGTTTGATACACACTTATATGTGATGTGTTCTTTAATTATAATGCATAATAGAAAATTCAGTAAAATCTAAAACATATTTTTCAAAATTTATATATATTTTTTATTTATTCTAAGTATTGTTTCTTGATTAAACCTTTAGTTGCATAAAACTCTAATAATTAAAAAATGCAACATCATGAGACGGAAAACATTACAAGTAGGAGTTAAATATATGCACTATGTGGAAACCAACATTATAGAAGTAAAAAATAAGGAATTATCTACCTATTTAATGTCTGCACTTCTCAAACTTTCAATGTTTGTGACCCAATTTTCAGTCATAATTTATTGAATGCAAGAAATATGTCGACATTAAAGCTATAATACGACTATAATTATAAACCGTAACATTTATCGACAAGTATTAAATTTTGAATTTGACAAGCCCATGTTAATCAATAGTAATTATTATACTTGTTCTTAAATTAGTATCGATTAATTAATTATCAAGTGCAGTGTTGTGGTAATGATAAACTTTTAAGTATAACTATTTTAATGTGTATTTTATGTATTTTATTATTTTTTTATTTGTCAGAATGTATTTTGTTTTGCTTCCTTTATTTTAAATATTTTATTTTCGACTTTTTGATATGCTCGCGTCCCCCACGCTGGGTTATCACGCCCATCTAGGAGGGGGTACCCCCCAGTTTGAAAAACTCTAACATGTTAATATAGAGCAGAAAAGCGACTCACTCACTCGTCACTAGATCTCCAAGTCTGTTAAACCTACAGACTTTAAATTTATCAATCATGATCATTTTGTTGAAAAAAATTCTACTAAGAACACACAGTAATCGGGAAAATCGATTCTTAAAGGAAGTAAGGGGAGGTCTAGAGAAAATTTTCTCCCATTTTTGCTTGTTTGTCTTACATATTAAAATACTTCAAACCTTTTTATTTATTATTATGTGGTGAGGCACTAGAAACGGGTTTTGCTGTATTCGACTCCCAAAGGAGTGGCGTTACAAGGGCATAAAAATAAATATCTTCCGATTTAGAAATTTAAGGCTTTTTTTTAAATCAAGCTGTTAAGGCTATAAAAGCGTTTTTAATGACAATTAAAAACTTAAAGCCAAGACTTAGATGCCAATAAAGGTGAAAATATATTTGCAGGCATACTTTATCATGAAATACCCGAATAAGTGGATGGGAATGGCTAGTAGCTTATTTAAAGCTGACAATATATACTATTCATTTCGACGTCCATTCGGTAGAGAGGTTAGTGAGGTTGACTGCTGTGAGATCCTGGGTATGAATTCCGGAAAGGTGTTGATATTTGTAAATGTATAGTATCTTTCCTGCCTGAGGTACTCGATATAGCCGGCAAGCCACAAGTCTGCCCTTGAGGTTGATGGAAGAGGAAGAGAGGTGAGAGACCCTGACCGTTTCCAGGGTATTCTCCCTTAAAACCGTGGTGAAACCTAGCCAAATCGTATTGTCACTTGCATGGTGCTCAAAGCTACGAATAACCTCAGGCGTACATCTAGCCCTTTTCAGCGATGAATTTCATGAGCTTTGATCTGACACCGTAAGACAAGTAGCATTAGCAAAAGCACAACAACTATTCACTGTTATTGTTTATGTCAGGAACCACCAATCTTCAGAACTTCATAGACCACTAAATGCATAATTTTATATTTGAAGCGTTACGGGTATATTCGTGAGCCTTCTACTAACCCTCTTGAAGAAAATCAATTTCTTTAAATATTATTCTATTTAAAAACTAATCCCGAAGAGAAGAAGATACGGTTTATGTAAATCAAAGCTTATATTTAAGCATTCACTTTTAGGTTCGAGGGAGAGAGAGCTTAGAAGTTAGATGATAGAAGTTAGTGATTGACGTAAAGTAGTAGAAAGCAAGTCGAGAGTTAATTACTTAATATTTAAGATTGATAAATCACGATTCAGTCAATATAAAATATTTCAATTAGAATAATATTGACTCGAAGTCGAATAGCTATGAAAGGAATTACGATTATTTAGAACGTATATTGCCAAAACGTTCCAAAATTACGTCATTCTATTCATAACTATTAAATATCTCATCTACCTCGCTTTTGCCCAATACTTAAATATACGTGCCTTTCATGGCCGGGTTGTTGAGATTATTAAAGGATTAATAAAATATATTTTTGGTTATGGCATATCTTCATTCTAGCTCCCAAACACTGATGGACGTGAGGGGGACATCCGTCAAAGGACAACCCCTAATGTTATCGACAACTATATGATGGACCACTTTATTTTCGCTTATTTAAGCCTCCAACACTTCTCTATTGAAAAGGAACTTCGTAAAAAACAAGACGAAATCAAAAAGTCAAAATGATATCAACAAACTGAACTTCTATGCTGCCAATTTTTTCATGACTACACAGACACATTCAAATGTCGACAGAAACATCTGCAAAAAAGGAAAAAAAGCCTCTTAACTCAGAAAAAATTTTACTGAATACAGTATCTAATTTTTTAAGTATAATCCACATTTTTAACTTGTCTTTTTTGAAATTGAATCCTCATAAAAATGTAAATATTGTCCCAATTTTTCAGCGAACCATCAGAAATGATTCACGAAAACAGCTTGCCAAGCGTTTGCTTACATCTCATGTAGATGAAACAAATCGCAAATAAATATGTAAACGTGACAATGTCTCTAACGATTCCATTCACCCCGTTAATTTCTAAGACATTGCACTAATTAATGATATAGACAGAAAATAAATTCAGTTAGAGAACATTATGAAAGACTTCCGCATAAGGCTTTGATTTCATGGTTGAGTTAATGCTTGCATATAGTACATCAAAGGGTGCTATATATGATTCATCGGAAGATGTGAGTACCTATTTGATTATGTATACCAGAAACCGTTGATATTCATACTTTGTATCCAAGACATCAATGCTGTCTACGTGTTTGTGTAGGCCCCCCATTATGCTTTATTCGAAAAAATATAACTCATAAATGAAGTAATAATTTGTGCCAAATCTCTATAGAACACTCACACAGTGACAACGTATATTTTCTAAAATTTCATTTAGATCAAATAACAACTAAGATTATTTTTTTCTATCTCAGATATGAGCGCAGATGCAGAGAGAGTGAGTGAATATTAACATCGCACTGTTCGGCTAATAGATAGCTTTGGCTATGGACTTGTAATTTAAACCATGACCCAGTGACGAGGATGATACCTGAGCTAGCACCCCTCTCCTAACTCCTACATCACACCAGCGGAAGGACATTTGAGCCTCAAAATATTTAACTTGCATCGGCTTCCTCTGCAAGGCGGGTCTTCCACGGTACTAGGACCGAACTCATAACATGCCAGCCACGAGTTCGTTACATTGACCACTAACGTGGCTAAAACAGACACGTCAAGTTGTGGGTTTCAGTCCAAAAGCCACTGAAGGCCCACAGTGTGGAGCAGGTATAGGCAGACTTTTCCAGGGTACGGGCTACTTTTCTAAATTTTTTAAAGGTATTTAGTCCACCCAGTGACGTAGGTGTGGCCATTCTGTATTAAAATTGCATGTTTTCTTTTTAACACTTGTTTTCGACATTGTATCCCTCTATAAAAATGACAACACTAATTTTGATACAAAAACTCAAGTAATACAAGATTTGTCAAGTTGAATGCTTGACCAGCTATGAGCGTGTACGTATTCAATGCAGCGAGCAAAGAAGATACGTGAATCAATGAATCTGAAACCGACGCATATACTACCGCATCCGCGAGACATGGCGTCTACACAAGAACCCAATCCCGTGAAAGCGCGGGATGAGCTGATAATCAACATTTATTCTCATCTTCAGTCGGCGAGTGGGGAATTTTTCCCCTACAGTGGCAGTGAACGTGTTAAGGTTCATCGTTTGCTTCCACTGAAGGTAAATGTGTCGTCCAAGCATTTATCGAATCATTTATAAAGTAAACACAGTCGCATCGATTGTGAAAAGACGATTCAGGCCGTGGGTAGCCTAGTGGTTAGAGAAACGAACGCAAGACCGGAAGGCCTGGGTTCGATGCCCGATTCCACCAAATATCCGCCAGGTGCACACGGAGTACGTGATCGTTAAATCAGAGGGTCGCCATCTATCGTGAGCAAGATCGTACTGTCACCTTCATGGGCTCAAAGCTTCGGCTAATGACAGACGTATCTCTAGCCCGTTGCCATGATGAATTTCGTGGGCCTCGATCTGACTACGTCAGACAGGTAGCATAAGTAACAACAACAATAACGATTCAGTGTCTTATAAATAAGTTTTTTAGTAAGAGAGCGTGCCTTAGATCTTAGTAAAGGCGGTGAACCCAAAATGACAGGGTGGTCCACCGGTCGATCGCGATCGACTTAATGCCCATCCTAGGTGTAGAGGGTTGATGAACGTTACATTTAATGAATATGGAAATCCCCCCCCCCGTAAGCGTGGCGTAGAAGTTTAAAAAGGAATGCCAGCTCATGCATTGTTCTGGTCCCTTGAATCTATTTCAGAGCTGCGATGCCCGTTATTAAAAGTCCTTGACATTTTAAGTGCAATATAAATTAATATTAAATCTTAGAGTACATCTAAGGATATCAAAATACCACTTCAAATTGTGTTTTCGACATAAAAATATAACTGAGGTCATAAGATACACGTAAACAATAACTCTAGTTTAGTTTTAAGCCAAATGAACTCATATTTTGGACTTTTAAATTCCAAAAGAATAACTTCTTTCATACAAAATTCATGACCTGTAATCAAGGGAAGGAAACTAGTTCCTTAAACACTAAAAATATAACATATAGTTCCCGGAATGAAGACACAGCTTCGTGTATTCCCACGTGGCCGCGGTAGCCAAGTGGTTAAGCTAACGGACTCGTGTCTGGTTTGTCTCTTTGATTTGATCTCTTTTTTACAAATTTAACTATTGATTGGAGTGTAGATTAAGGTCTCTGGATTTAGCGATGGGTTTTATATTTCGAACCAAATTTCTTCCAAATTTCCAGGATTTTTTTTTGACAAACCTTTTACTTTGCTAACCCAGATACAATAAAACGAGAACATTCATTATTCTGATAAAATCACGTATTCTTTATACTTAATTTATTTCCGTTATCTAAAATCAGTAGATATTTTTGAAGACTGACGATTTTCTTAGAATAAATATTTCTTTTATCATGTTGACTTTTCTTAAATAGATTTTGGTTTTGGCGTTCATTCCAAATTTATATATATATATATGTATGCATTCTTTTTTTAGAATTTGATTTCAGAACTTTATATTGAACAGTATAATAGAGACGTAGATGTTGCATCACTTTTCAAAAATTAATTTTGGAGCTGAAGTAAGAAATACATGTAATACAATGATGATGCAATCGGATTGATTAATTTTTAACGAATATTCAGTTTGCATTAAATCACAAACATTTAATTGAAAAAAAAATTTTGATAGTAGAATTCATTCGGAAATTCCTCAATGAGGAATGAATAAGCATCGTAATTGAAATTATGCGAGAAAGAACAGTTGGTGTAAGTAAAATAAGCGTGATTCAGATTTTAATCAAAACTAATATGTTAATTTGGTAAGTCATTTGGGATTACTGTCTCGGAGGACAAGCTTTTTGAGAGTACAACTATAAAACTCAATAATTTCATTTGAGGTTCAATTCCATT
The DNA here is from genome assembly GCA_019973975.1 of Trichonephila clavata. NCBI lineage: Eukaryota > Metazoa > Arthropoda > Arachnida > Araneae > Nephilidae > Trichonephila > Trichonephila clavata. The sequence goes on along the minus strand of BMAO01002544.1, from coordinate 7,635 downwards.
TTAAGGTTGCGATTTTATATGGAAAAGTGTACACAAAAATCGTAAAATCAAAGAGCGATATTAAATCATTCTCGATGATCTTAAAAATGTTCTTTTTTCCGTACAAGAATTATAACAGAAATTAACTCTTTTCTCTCTATCTCTTACAATTGGTAACTCACAATTCTTAATGTAAATGTTTTATTAATTCGCTAAATTAAAATAAGTCTGTTATACATCAGTGAAATTTGTATTTTACTTTTATATTATTTTATATATATACTTGGATTTTTCTATTTTGCTGTATACGAACAACTTTCTATACATATCGATAGTCCATATACAGTGGTTGTAAAAAAATGTTATTACTTCGCCAAAGAACACATCAATCTAGAATCAGCTTGCACTTTAAATTCTAAGAAAACACATAATTTGAGTCAACAAATGTGTTTTTATTATTTTAAATATAAATCTTTTACAACTGGCAAAGTCCTGATTGAACCCCTCTGATATTTGACTACAAATTCTCGCCAAATAGCGCCAACGAAAACCACGTTTTTCAAAATGGCCTAGTAGAATCTAAGACTTGGAACTTTGGAACGGTTCAAGTGAAATGTTTATTATATATATATTTCAAAAATATAACCTAACCTTATTAACCTAAGATAACTATAGTCATCATAGTATAAAGTCTTAGGCACAGTAGTACTAAAGCAAACTCCTGGCCTTAGGAACCAGGATTGCAGGTTTAAACAACGTTTTGCAACCAGCCAAACTTCACCTGTATTTGCCAATACTCTGGGCCATAGGGAAAATAAGAAATGTCAAGAGAAGTTTAACTATTATTACAAATAAAACCATAATCTATTAATGTAAGACGATAATATTAAAGCCAATAATAATTACTAGAATATTTTAAAATCAAAGCTAAAACAATTAGATAAAGACTTACCACGTGAGTACAGCAAAAACCATATTCGCGGGCGATAAAAAGGTGAATATCAGTAACGCATAAAATTAGCAAAAATAACATTAAGTTTCTAAATATATACACATTTAAAAACTCTAAATTTTGTTTTAAAATTTATAGAAAATAAAAGTACCACCACACACACACACATATATATATATATTCATCTCTCTCTAGTAGAGAAATTTTGATTTTATATATATATAGGGTCGAATTCATGGTACAAACTTTAGGGTTAGATATAGGACAATCAATTATTGTACAGAAATTTATGGGCGCAAGTGACGAGGTAAGGTACTAACTGAGGAACCCACTTCTTTACATTTAAACATATGTCGTATTTGCTGGAAAACTTCAGATTTTCCAAGTCCGTAAACTTCGACGTCAGTGCATTGGTACCTTTTCTCTCGCCTTAGGTATAAGATCTTAAAAGTTAAGAACAAGATCTGGGCTACTGGTATTTTGTTTGAATGCTGTGAACATGGATTAATAAACAGTATAAGAATTTTGGCACTCAGGAGCAAATACATATGTTTAAATGAAAAAAAAAGAAGAAATGAAGGGAAGTGAGGAGAATTTTAAGTCATCTAGCACTATTGACTTTTTCTCAATAAGTATTGTTTTTTATTTTTCGTAATTGAACATATTTTTCCTTTTCTGGATAACCATATACAGTTGAGAAACTGTGCTTGGGTCAACTGAGTACTTTCTTTTCATCCAATCAAGTTCAAATACTTTTTTAAAACTTGTAATGTGGATAGCACTTGATGTTAATACAGTTTTTTCAAATATTTATTCATTCATTAAATTAATTACCGGTTTTCGACACGAACTTCAGTTCATTGTTGTTTGCAAGTTCATTCATTTGTTGTAAAAATGCAACTGTTATAACAATGACAAAAGTTGGCGTTGAAAACCGGTTTTTCAGCCAAACTAGCCAAACAACAGTGCAAACAAATCATGCTCTTTTTTCAATTCCTACTATAATTTCACTATTCCTATACATATATATATATAATGACTTCTTCTAACTCTTTAACTTTACCCCGTTAAATTATTTCCTAGTTCTTTCGCCCAAGACCGTATAATCTTAATCTAATTGCTCGCGTGCATTTGCATCCAATCACGACTCCTGTTACAAAAGAGTCGTACGACCTTCACCACCAGTTTAAAAACTCGGAGCAGACGGTTACGCGCTTTCTTGTCTCTTATTCTCATCATGTAGTTTGCTGCAGCTTGTGTTTGTGTTGTGTGTGTATGTTTCTTTGTGATTCCGTCCATTTATGTGTGTCTTCATGTTCAGTATTTAATAAAGAAGAATAACTTTTCCAAGACTGCCTCCTCCATAATAATGAAAAGGCATCATCAACCATCATAAATAGTAACCTTATACGTAAAAACCAACACCGGCCACGCTGTGAAAAATCCTTTACTAAATACGTCGTAATCTTTACTAAATCCGTCATCATCGTTATATATATATATCGTTCAAATTTTCAATCATTATTAAAATACTTTCTATTCATCCATTCAAAATAGGAATTGACTTAATTTTTTTTTATATTACTAGTTAAGGTTTATGTATACCTAAGCTAATGATGGCTAAAATGTTGGCTAAATTAAAAATCTTAAAAAAAAGATGGGGGAAGCCAGACATACCTCTACATTTATCCATAAGCATACCTATATTTCACTTTATTTTGCTATGTATATAGATAAGTGTAACATTCTAAGTATGCTAGATATATAGTTAAGTAAATTAATTAAACCCTCCAAAACCCCTTTCATAAATTAACATTTTTTGTACCTTTCTAGCTTCTATCTATTCTTTCCGGAAACTAATGGTTCGATGTGATGTGGGAAAAAAGACTATTCTGTGTGTAATCAAGAGTTTTTTTCTTCTCTTCTAACAATTCCCTAAAGAAGAATTCACATAAGGGTCGTTACTTTGCCGAAAGCCCTGACTTTTTCAGCTAATCACTCGGTTGACTGTCTCTTGCGGTTTTCGGTGTGCTTTGCCAAGTAGGGGGTTTATTGATTTGCCTATGTTTATAAGTGTGCTGGTAAAACAGCTAAAGAATAAATGCTTGAATTTTTTCCTCTAGATCAGAGGTTCCCAAACTTTTTTGTCACATAGATCCCTTGCCATGTTTATTGGTTTGGGGTAGACCCCTGCTTAATTAATATTGAATTTTTGCAAATTTATGAACTTAAATGTCTTTTTGACAGCTGGTACTACTTCTCCTACTTTAAAAGAATTAAGTTTCTAACTGTAATGAAGTATAGTGTTTAAAATTAAAAAGCACATGTTAATTAATAAATACAACTCTTAAATAAACTAACTAAACAACAAACAAATGATTTTAAAAGGAGGAAGGATTTTCTTGCACTACAATATCAAATTTTCAACATTTAGTATTAATCGTATCTGGTTTAACCTTAAATTTCCACTGTTAATGTTTTTTATTTTTTGGAGACTAGCAACCGCACTAAAGCTCCTTCACACTAGGAAAATCAATGAAAAACTTCCTCACGATATTCCAAAAGTCGAGATAAATAGCAGGTTTGACATCTGAAAGCCAAATTTGCTGGCATCCGTTTCTAAACTTTAAGATCTTCGTTAGTGTTTGCTATGAACAGTTCCTATTGTAATGTGACATTTTTTTCCCAATATGGCTATACGAATTCATTGCCTACTGTATTGCCATAGCCAAATCATTCTCAAATCTAACTTCAAAATCTGAATAAAAGGCATTTAAATGTTGAATGCGTAGGTTAAAATATTCTAACAGAATATTTGACAAATTTAGAAAATTCGGGACCTCAGTATTATACTTCTTTAACTTAACTCAGGAAAGAGAAGCTGAAATGTTTCTTGCTTTAATAAAATTTATGCTGTAACCTTGTAAATGCAAATTAATTTCATTATATTTAGTAAATAAATCTGTTAAATAGGTAAAATTTGGTTCACATGATTTTAAATTTTTTAAAAAAATTAGTCACTGTTTTTTTAGTTTAATGAGAGCCACTATCATAGACCCCCACTTACACCTCATGGACCCCCAAATTAATTTTTGGCTGGCGTAGACCCCTTGGATGTCGTCGTAGACCCTTGGATGTCGTCGTAGACCCCTGGGAGGTCTATATAGACCACTATGGGAATCACTGCTCTAGATTAACAAATTTTTTTCGAGTAGTTTAACACTAGAACGTCAGGGATTTTGGTTACCCCTAAACATTTGTTGGTGAAGTTTCCACACATCGTGATATAAAATATAAAACAATTGTAATAACTTATTAATTGCAGGACTACTGTTCAACAGGGTTTAGTTTTATGACATTTTTATAATATTTGATGTAATTATCATATATTATGATAATTTATATCATAGAAAACTGCAACAAAATAAATTACTTAATCTTGTAAAATGGAATAAAAATAATATTCTTAAATATTAGTATAGAAAAATCGTAATTTTTGTGAGAATGCGAGTTTTTAATCAGTATTTATCGTTTTTGTGCATAATGCTTTGTACATACCTCATTTGCAGTAAATACATTGGTATTCAATATTTCTTGTACATTTTCTGTGCTCAATTTCCATGCAAGAGACACACGATTCTTTAGTAGCATTTCCCATTGCCCTTAAATTCGCTCTTTTTGCGTTTCAATCTTTGCGTTTTTTCAAATTTCTTGCACTTACGTAATTTGAAAGTTATACAAGTTAAGCAAATGCTATGTATGTGTAGAAATACTTAGACACCACGATTTTAAATTAACTGACTCGATTTTCGCTATGAATCCAATAACTCTGCATTCAGGATCAAATAAATGTGCGATATTACTTCCGGAAAATTGTTTTGCTAGGTTTCTATTTAGTGAACTACCTTCAGCTATTTACAATAGTATATTGTTTTAGTGTCGAAACTACATCAGCGGACGTTCTAGGTATATTTTGTTGTAAAATCTCTCTTAATTAACCTAGAGCCACAAAACTTTTTCTGCGTAATCACCATGGAAAACGATCAAAAGTCAAGACAATTTTCAAAATTCCTGCAAAAATGCGGTAAGGAGAACAAATTAAAAATGATCTGGTGTCCAATCGACCATCGACGGACATCATAGTGTTAATAGATTGATTTATTATAGATTAAACTTTTCCCTATTTTTGAAAGGTTTGAGTTAAAGAGATCTAATTCGAGCGTCCTTGAATGCAGATTCAGACTACATAATTATATTCAACTATCTCAATATCTTGATGTCACTCATGACCCATGGAATAAATTGCTTATAAATGTTAAATGTGTCACAATTTGTTTATGTTTGAGGGGTGTGATATTTTAGAGAAGTGCCGAATCTGTATTCATCCTTATCAGTTGACTAAAATTCAAAATTAAAAGTTTGACTCTAAATGATATTTTGTGGCCGTGGTAGTCAAGCGGTTAAGGTCACGATGACTGATGTGTCATGAGTTCGAGCCTAGTATCCCCCTCAGGGGGCTCACCTTCTTTAGGTGAGTACGGGTGTCACAATCCCGAGGTGCCCTAGTGATCTTTTCCCACGGGTTTACTGTCTTTGGTAAACACGGGCTTCACGAACCCGGGGTATCCTAGTGATCCTTCTCTATTTTCGACCCTCTTTCTTGTCATTCAATTCATTCTTTCATTCTCTCTTCCCGTCTAGACCACAGATATTAAAACAAATGTTTGGCGCAGTATAGCCGAAATCGGCGCTTGCGCCAATAAACCCCAAAATCACTCACTCACTCGAGCCTAGTATCGCTGAAGACCCGTCGAGCAAAAGGGGCTGTTGCAAGCTAAATATGTCGAGACTCAAACGTCCTCCTATTCATGTGGAGTTGAAATTAGGAAAAGGGGATTCCGGCACAGGGTATCGTTCTCGTCACTTGACCATGGTTTAAAATTAGGGGGTCCATCGCCAAAAGACTTCAAGTAGTTGAACAGTGTAGCGCTAATATCCATTCACAAAAAAGCAGTATTAAATACCAAACTCACGATCATTTTTAAAATGTAAAACGTATTCCATAAAAATCATTCCTTTTCTAATTCAAATTTCACTGACCTTTGAATTCTTCGACAAGACATACTTTACTGTCGCAAAAATATTAGCCAGGGACACTATTACAAAATTAAAAACAATCGCATGTTCTCTAGATAGATTTGCACACATGATTTACATGCGCACAACAATATTTATCTTGTGCATATCTTATATTAATCTAGTAACCTTGGTAGCCTATTGGTCAAGGTAACGGACTCGCGTGCCTGGTGTGTCACGGGTTCGAGACTTGTGCCAATGGAGACCCGTCGTGTAGAGGAAATCGATGCACGTTATTCATGTCGAGGCTCAAACGTTTTCCCTTTGGTATGGTGTTTAAGTTAAAGGACAGGGTTGCCATCTTTGGTGTTGTCTTCGTCATTTGAGAGTGGGGCAGAAAATAGGAAGTCCTTCTTGATTGACACTCAAACGTTTTTCCAGTGCGACGTTAACATAAAGCTCACTCACTATTTTGTTCTAGGAGGCATGATTCATATTTCAATCCTATTGGGTTCCTTGTTCATGATGTTCTATTCTGAAGTGCAATGTACAGTAGGACGTCGTGTATCCGAACGTTTATTATCCAGAGCGTCAAATATCCGAACCAAAGTCCGGATACGTTTTCAATCAGTGCAATGCTGAACTTTTTTTCCCCTGTGAGGCCAAAAGTAACGGGAAAACCCAAGGGGAGGTATATTTGGGGAATTTCCGCTGTGTCATTTGGTAAACATCTTCGCGGAATACTATGTCAGTTTGTTTCCAAGTGAAGAGGTGTATACTTGCTCTTTTGTTGAGATTTGTTGATGTAGAAACCTGTATAGCATGCGATGCAGAAGACTGGGGATTTCAAAGGCTAAATAGTGACGCGATAGTGACTACCGTGCAAGAAGTATTCGACCCTGTCGACGATGAAACGGGCAAAGTCGAGGACAACAACAACGAAAGTAGTAAGGGTCCATCAACTGCTGACACGTTTCTGCGTTAAAGACAGCTATGGAGTGATACGAACAACAGAATGCTGTCTTACTCAACTACTGCTCCTGAAGAGAATCAGAGACCTTGCAGTGGAAAAACGAAGGTGTACAATGGTACAGCAAAAAATAAGTGATTATTTTACACAATCAAGATAAAATTGCTACATTTTGCCACCATTGGCTTTTCTTCAAGCACGTTTCCCGCAAGTGATGATTTTATTATTTGTGTAGTGTCCAGTATCATAAACTGAATGGATCGCATTCGATTTTCAGTTATCCAAACAATCATGTATCTGAACGGTGTCCGGTCCCAATTGATTCGGATAAACGACGCTCTACTGTATATATAAGAATAAAATGGAATTTTGAAAAAAACAACTACATGAAATCTTTTGAAAACATCCTAAACGTTTTTCCGAAGGAAAAAATGCCCGAGCTGGATCGACATACTGCAAAATGTTACTATAACATTGTTTCTGAAACAGATCATTATTTTTTCCTCTTATTCCTTTAGTCCTGTTTTGCGCTCACAAGTACTAACAAACAAAAGAACTAGCTGTTAAACTTGATCAACAGTAATCAAAGATAAATATTAAGGCTCAACAGAGATGGGAAAAGATACTTTCTTTTCATCACAAAAATAAAAAGTTTATT
>BMAO01002543.1:0-80628 GCA_019973975.1 Trichonephila clavata | reverse complement strand
GCTGTTACCCGCCCGCTTCGCTGGGTATTTCATGATGTTTTATAATTTTACTGCTTATATATATGTATAATTATTGATATCTAAGACCTAGCATTAAGAATTCGATAGAATGAACAATATACTTATACTGTAACTATCACCTGTTGATAAAAAAAAGGCAGAACTCATCTAATTTGTATTTTCTAAAAATCTCTAAAATTGAAGTATAGAATGATGTTTGCTCTTTCGTAACTCAAAAACCAAGTGGATTCCGCAAAACCAATTTTCGGTGATCTCTGCTCCGTAAATTGAACATGCAAGCCAAATTTCAAGTCTAAATCTAACAGAAAAAAGCAAAGTTTTGCTATAAATATCCGTAATCCGTTGAGAGCCGTTTTCCAAAATTACCGCTCTTAGCGGATTTCAATTCAACAAAAGAAAATGCAAACCAAATTTCATTATTATAGTCCTTGTAGCTCGAAAAAAGTAATTTTTTTTGTCAATACGTCCATTCCCTGCAACCCCACAGAACTCTTGATTTGCTTAAAATTTATTCTTAGTGGATCCCTATTCAACAAAAGAAACATGCTTAACAAATTTTAAGTATATGGGTCTAACAATTAAAAGCAGGAATTTTTTTCTGTAACTCCTCTTGACCCTCGCAAACATCTTTGGGGGTCAATTTTCATTTTACTCTTTGTTAGAGGAACTCTATTTCATGAAAGGACATGCCTACCCATTTTCAAGCAGGATGATCAAGTAGTTTAAAAATGGAAATATTTATCGATTACGCCTCTTAATCTCCCGAAATTAAACTTGGTAGTTGATATTCGCGAAACCCATTTTGTAGCGGTTCTCTAATTTACGAAAGGAATCTGCTATCAAATTTCAAGACTGTACGTCTAACAGTTTAAAAATGGGGATAATTATCAATAACGCCCTTGAACCCCCGCAACACCACCTCGGGGTCGATTTTCACAAAACACATTTTGCAGTGTATTTCTATCCTATGAGAGGAATCTGCTAACCAAATTTCAAGGCTGTGAGTCTAATAGTTTAAAAAAAGAAATAATTATTTATATCTGCCTTAACTCCCCCGCAATACCCTTGGGGTTAATTTTCTCCAACCCGTTTTGTAGCGGATATTTACTCCATGAAAGAAACATTCCTACCAATTTTCAAGCAGACAGGTCAAATAGTTTAAAAACGAAAATATTTATCTCTTACGCCACTTAATCCCTGCAACGCCACTTAGAGGTCTGTTTTCACAAAACCTTCTTATAGCTTATCTATACTCTATGAAAGAAATCTCTTTATCAAATATAAAGACTGTGTGTGGATCTAATAGTTTAAAAATGGAAATAATTATCTATAACGCCCCTTAAGTCCCTCAACGCCACTTGGGGGAAATTTTCCCGAAACCCATTTTTAGCGTATCTCTACCCTATGAGAGGAATCTGCTTACTAAGTTTCAAGACTGTACGTCTAATAACTTAAAAATAGGAATTTATAACGCCCTTAAACCCCCCACCCCGCAACACCCCTTGGGGTCAATTTTCCCAAAAACCCATTTTGTAGCGGATATTTACTCCAGGAAAGAAACTTACCTACCAATTTTCAAGCAGGTAGGTGAAGTAGTTTAAAAACGGATATATTTATCTATTACGCCCTTAATCCCCCGCAACGCCACTTAGAAGTCTGTTTTCACAAAACCCGTTTTGTAACTGATCATTATTCTACGAAGGAATCTATATATCAAATTTAAAGACAGTGCGTCAAATAGTTTATAAATGGAAATAATTATCTATAAGCCCCTTAAGTCCCTCAACGCCACTTGGGGCAATTTTCCCGAAACCCATTTTTAGCGTATCTCTACCCTATGAGAGGAATCTGCTTACTAAGTTTCAAGACTGTACGTCTAATAACTTAAAAATAGGAATTTATAACGCCCCTTAAACCCCCACCCCCGCAACACCCCTTGGGGGTCAATTTTCCCAAAAACCATTTTGTAGCGGATATTTACTCCAGGAAAGAAACTTACCTACCAATTTTCAAGCAGGTAGGTGAAGTAGTTTAAAAACGGATATATTTATCTATTACGCCCCTTAATCCCCCGCAACGCCACTTAGAAGTCTGTTTTCACAAAACCCGTTTTGTAACTGATCATTATTCTACGAAAGGAATCTATATATCAAATTTAAAGACAGTGCGTCAAATAGTTTAAAAATGGAAATAATTATCTATAACGCCCCTAAGCCCCTGCAACGCACTTGGGGGTCGATTTTCAGCAAACTCATTTTGTAGCGGATCTCTACTCTCTGAAAGGAATCCGCTTACCAATTTCAAGATTATACATCAAGTAGTTTAAACATGGAAACAATTATTATTAAAGCCCTTAACCCCCGTAACGCCCCTTGTGTTTCGAATTTCGAAAATCCTTTCTTAGCTGATGTCTACTCTATCAAAGGAATATGTCTACCAAATTTCAAGTCTGTAGGTTGAATAGTTCCAGAGATTTCGTGATTAGTCAGTCAGTCAGTCAGTCAGTCAGTCAGTCAGTCAGTCAGTCAGTGAGTGAGTCGCTTTTCTCCTTTATATATATAGATAAAAACAAAATCAATAATTATATACAGAAATGAAAACAATATTAAATTTTTGTAAGTTATCAGATAATGTCATACTGGAGATTTAAACATAATTATGTATAAAAAGAAAATAAACAGCATAAAATGAAAAAAGGACATTAATATTGTTTGTGATCCCCCCTCATATGTATGCAAACTTTACTCCTTCAGAACATGCTTTCAACTAGGTGGTCAACCACCGTAGAATTAAGCAATCGCCATTCTTCTTGTAGAGTAGTTTCCAGCTCAATAAGAGCCGCTGGAGGTGGGAAACTTGAAGATACAGCACGGCCGAGAGCATCCCAAAGATTTTCAATGGGATTAAGGTCGGGCAAATATGCTGGCCTTGCCATACGCGCAATCCCTTCACTCTCCATCGACGATGTCAGCTCTATGGGACGTGCGTTATCGTCCATTAAAACAGAAGTAAGGCCAACTGCTGCAGCGTACAATCTCACAATGGGCTCTAGGACTTCATCTCGATACCGGACAGCCGTCACAGAACCCCGTTTAAAGATATGAAGGTCGGTGCGGTATCCCAATGAAATCCCTGCCCACACCATAATGCTTCGCCTCGGAATGCGTGATGTTCGGTGATGCTTTGGGGCTGATTGCGTGTTCCTTGTTTACGCCATATCCTTATACGCTTGTAATCTGGCTCCAGAGCAAATCTTGACTCACCAGTAAACATGACATTGCCCTAATCAGACACAGTCCTATTGCCATGTTCCCGGCACCACTTTAATCGTGCCCCTTTTGATTGGACGGATAGAGGAACACAAACTCGAGGTACCCGGGCATACAGTCCATTCATATGTAATATTCGGCGTACAGTATCTGCAGATATAGCCTTACCAATGGAAGCTGTAACCATAGATGTCACCCGTGTGGAGGTCTCTCTGCGATTCCGCTTGGCTACAATAGCAATATATTGATCTTATGCGGGGTTGTAACCCTTGGGTGACGGCCTTCGGACAACTGTCTGTGTGGTTTGGATTGTTTCCATAAACGTGAAATTACAGAATGATGAACGCCGAAGAAAAGAGCAAAATCTGTGATCGACTGTCCTGCTTCAATACACCCCACAGCATGCCAGTGCTCAGAATCTTCCATTCGTTTACTGGAAATCATAGAAACACGTATGTATTGGAAACAAACTGTACGAAAGTTTTAAACACCTTCTATCACCACTTACAAATCATATTCTGTAACCGTTTATAAAGCTGGCTTCTTATAAGACTGCTCTTTTTGCATATTTATTGGCATGAAAAAACGATTGGCTGTTACCTAACACATTTGCATACTTCCATCTACCTCTCCAGCGAATTGCATCTACTTCAATTCTGATTGCTTCCAGAAATTAGCATTTTCCTCTCTGTGCTTAACTTTTGGAAGTGAGTGTATTTACAAATTATATGGATGATATAAATATTATAATGTCTTCTTTTCGTGCTGTGAGCCGTCTTGTTCTTCTATCATCTAACAAAATAATACAAAACACGAGGCATTGTTGCCTTCATTCTTGGCATGGCGTTCTTCATCCAGTGTTTAGTTCGACTACAAGTTGTGCGCTATCAGGCATATGCAGAAGTGTTTAGTCCGGAACTGAAAAATCTTGGGGCTTAGCGACAGCTGCTGGAACCACAAATTTATATATAGAGAGAGAGATTGAGAGATAAATATATATATACTCATATACAAAAAATTAGAGCACCAAAAAGGAGTCGTCAAAATGAAGCGAAATTTTAAATACGTAATGACTACTTTGATATAAGTAAATGATTAGAAAATCAAGGCAAAAGATTGATTTATTTCAGAGAAAAAGGCAAAAGAGCGGTGGATTTAATATCCTGTTGAACCCTCTCTAGCTCGAATCCACGATGCAATACGATCGAGCATAGAGGCATACAAGTTCTGTGTATGTCTTGAGACATTTCGCTCCATATTTGCTGTAACCTTGCCTCTAGTTCGTTCAAACTCGTAGGAGGCCCAACTCGCCGTCCCAAATGATCCCAGATATGCTTGATTGGAGACAAATCTGGGGATCAGGCAGGTCAAGTAAGGTAGTAACAGTTCTGAGACAGTCTTGTGACACCCTTACCGTGTGAGGCCGAGCATTGTCTTGTTAAAAATGAATCTTGGGAGCCGTTGCATGCACATGTGGTTGCAGGATGTCATGGACATACCGCTGGGCTGTCAAATCATGTCGAATTGAAAGTCACAAACTATACTGCTGAATTTGTCATACGGAAGTAGAGTGGGAATGGAGCTATAGTGAAGGGAAATTCTTATATTTTATGTTGTATATTTCTTATTTTAATAAATATGTTTTAAAATGCATTATATACATACAATTTAAATTTTTTGTTGTTGAAGAAAAAGTTATATTTTATGCTGTTTATTTTTATGTTAAGAAATATCTTTGAATGATACAAAATTCATACATAATAAATCTATAAATATCTATATTATTGACTTCTACTCTAACTTTGCATGCTTTATCGGGAGAATAAAGTTGTTTCAAAAATTTCCTAATTTGTGGTACGCTGAATCATTTTGGTAGATTGTTTTGGCACGCCACAATAAAAGTTTGCCATCCCCTGATATAGATAAAAATCTATATTACTTTGTTTATTTATCGTAACGTGTATGTATAACGTACTTTGGATTTTCCAAGAAAGTTAAAATAAAATGTTCCCCAAAGAAATAAAGGATCGAAACCTAAAAACATAATTCACGTTATTTTTTTTGTTGAATAGCAAAATATATTTTGGTATGTCATTTTACCAAAAAACGAAATTTGAATTCGTGTTATCTATTAAATATAAACTTTATAAAGGAGCTACTTTTTCGATTAGTGAGAAACGTGTCTGTCTTTGAAAAGGAAGAGATAAAAATATACCTTTTGACATTTTAAAATTATGTGCTACATGGTGCTTTAAATTTCTTTATCGTTTCGAACATTTCAGTAATATATCAGAATATTTCATCGTTGAATGTATCTCAAGAGACCTTAGTGTAAGTCGAAGAATCCATTTATATATACATAGTGATTTGTCGATATTTGTTACCATTTGAAGATTTTACTATTTCTTGGTACGTACATATAAAATTGATACAGATACGTATAAAGCTGTATTTTCCCTCACTCTATGTAAAAGGAATGAAAAAAGATTATTCTTTTGAAAAACGTGACAAACTTGTCTTGAATAAACTGATTTTGAAAGCTGATACTCTAATTTTCAAATAAAATTTAGTCAACTAAAACAAAATACTTTGAAAAACCAATACAAAATAAAAATAATGTATTCTCATAAATTATTAAGTAGTTTTTATATGTCCTAAAGCAGGGATGGTGAACCAGTGACCCGTTTAGTATTTTCAATACTTTAGCACGTTCAATATTTTGGCACGCTACCGATCAAAACGGTTTGCGTATTAATTCAAACTAACAAAGTTCAATATGAAGTATTACGAAAAAATGCGAGTGATCGGTCACAGTTTTCAGCAATTTTTTCAGTTCTAAGAATTATCGGAAACGCTCAAGTTTTTACGCGTACCTTGATGTGACTTCATTTAATAAACTGAACTTGTCCCAATTAGATTGGTTGTAAATTGAAAAGCCTGAAATTCAACTGATGGATTTCCAGTCTAGTTCAGTGTGGATTTAAAAATTTGTTGAGAAACGTAAAAAGTTGGAATTGATTTAAACAGAAATATTAACAAGCAATATAAGTAAAAATGCTAGTCATGAAATTTCGGAAACATGGAATTCGTTTCCAGACGCTATTAACAGTTTGTAGAAGCTGTACCATGCTATTTTAACCATATTTTCTTCTACCTACACCTATGAGTCTTTGTTTACAGAAATGAATAACATTAAAGATTCGCTTAGAAACCGTATGGCAGATGACTCCAATTTAGCATGTATTCTAATAAAAGTAACATTTTACCCTCCTAATATAAGTTATTTTTCTTCTAATCTGAACAGCACACACACTAATGTTACTTTAATTTGAATTATACGCATAACTAAAACATTTACTACTATAAAGTACAAAATGTAGTTTTTCGTAGTAAATAAAGAGTTTGGAGTTGTCAGTAGTTATTTATAGTTTTATTATTTTCTCAATAATAACAAGTTCAAATTATTTGATGGAACGTCTATGCCTCATTAAATATTTCTTCAGAAAAAATAGCACTTTGATTCATTAAGATTCGAAACCCCTGTCCTATAGTATAAACAATGTACATGAAAATAATTTTTCTCGAAGAGGATAGGGAATAAAGATTTGATTATAAATAAAAACATTTAGATGTGATTTTATTGTCTTGATTGTTAGCTAAATAAAATTTTCAACCAATTCAAATAACTTAGGTTTTAGTCTAATTAAGGTTAAAGAGTACCCTTTTTTAAAAACAATTTAGAGGTGGGGGACAGTAATGGTTAGAGTATAATTAATGTTAAACTTTTTCAGATTATATTATTAATTTGATTCTGAAAGTAAAAAACCAGTTTGAGCAGCCATTTTTTTACAATTTAAAAATTAAATTTTTAAAAAATTTTATATTATAAATTAATTAATTTTTAAATTTTTTTAGCCATTTTATAATTTATATTTCTCAGATTATTTGGAACAAAAGCCAGGATGGATCTGAAAATATATTGCATATTTGATTTTTAATATTTATTTTTATGCATATACCTGGGAAAAGCACGAAAATTTTTAAAATATTAATTTTAGCATTTTTTAAAAAAATAACTAGAGGTGTCAGATCTAATTTCATACTAACTTTTATAGAACATATAATTGAAAGTGTATAAAAAAAAACTCAAGACTCTACTTTGAACTGAAAAATAGCATTAGGGATTCGAATATATTTACAACCTCCAAACAAATTAAAAGTCTGAGAAAAACTATTTAAAGTTTTATAAGTCAAAAAGGAAAATCTAATAATGCCTGTAAATCTCTAATTTTTTAATGTGTTATTTTCCAACTTATGTTCCACATTAAAACACTACTTTAATTAAATATTATTGAATTTTTTTAATTCAAAATATAATGTTGCATAATATTAATAGCATTTGTCACGATGAGACAGGTTATTCAGCTGAATCGTAATTAAATATACTCATAAAAGGTTTAAAAGACAAAGCTTTTATGAGCAAAATAATAATGAAGCTAACTTAAACTAAAAATCACCAAGATTGTACATAAGATTTAATTTTTTTTCCAGTTTTTAAATTGGGGCAATTTAGGAAGTTTGAGTTTTTGATGTACTGCTCTGAAATAGTAGAATATAGAGCTACAATATGTTTACTTTAATGTAGTTTTGTACATCATATTCAGTTCTTTCTGAAATATTTGTATTCAGAAAACCTGTATTCTGAAGTGTCTTTGTAGTTTCAGCTGAAAGCTGAGTTTTAATTTATCATTTTCATCCGCATTCCACCTCCTTCAAATATTATTTCTCATACCGACCTGAGTACGTTTTAGGCCATACATTTTCTGAGCAGGAAAAACTTAATGAAGACAAAGTAAAAATCTTATAAGTTATATGAAGTATGTGCAAAAATAATTATTGGTCTTAAAATCAATCTTAATTAAGCAACTATAAATGAAATAAAAAACTCAAAACATAGGCAAACAAATGATTTTAGGTATACAAATTGCCATTAATAGCCAATTCACACTGAAAAAAGGGATTACACTGAAAAATATTTGTAATTAATTCTATTTAACATAGAATTGTAAAGATTCTTTAAAATGTAACTAAGATCTAGATTCCGAAAACTTCAAATACCTTAAAAACTAATCGGTTTTTAGATCTGAAATTTTGGAACACGCTTTCCAAATGTATGGGTCATAGAAGAAAGCCAAACATTTTCGATATTTTTGTTATTTTTAGGGTACTGTTATGTATTAAATAATGAATAAACAAGCGATAACATGCAAACAATTCTTGTATATAAAATATTAGTTTATACGTATGCTTGGCAGCACATCAAAAGTTTTAAATATATTTATATCATATTTGTAATCTTTTTGTTGTTAATATATGCCATCAGTGGATATATTTTATAGATGAATGAAGTCATGTGTGTGTGCATGGGGTATTTTTTACTATATAAAAACCTTAACAGATTCAGAAATTTTTATTTTTTGAAGGGATTTAAAAAAAAAATGTTTTCGAGCTTGATCTACAAGTAAAAGAAATATCTTTGTGAGACCTAAACCTTATATTTTAATTAATAATTTTCACTTAAATTCCTCCAAAATGTGCTTGAACCCTAATAAATGTTTTCCTCAGATTTTTTATGGTAGAAATACTAGAATTTTATTTTTGTAAAAGTTTTATTACATGAACTCACACTACATTTAGAACTTTCAGCAGTGGCTTCATGGCATGTATATTTTAGAAGCTACAGCTCTTTGTTGAGATAATTTAAATTATATTTACTTCAAAGATATCTTGGTGATGTGAGCAGAAAAGTTACACAATTTAACAAAAATATTTGAAAATATTCTTCTCAATAATTGCTTAAAAATATCACACATCTAATCAGTAACAAAATGTCTCCTTTTCGAGACTTTCAAAAAATGTATTCACTGTTTAAGAAGTTTACTTTATTGAAGGTCTTGTAGCGGTATCATCTATATAAGCCAGTAAGAACCACAGTACCAAAGTGATCATTTGGTATAGAGGTTAAATTATTCGGTTACGGATCCAAAGATCCCGGGTTCTGTCCTCTGGATAAGCGCATCACTTCAGTCTATTAAAAGAGGATTATATATCTAATTAGGAATAATTAAACGAGTATGGCTAATTTCCCAGTTTTAGGAAAATAATAGGACTCGACGCATATGTTCAGGACTTGATTTGCAGCTCGAAAAATATATCGCAAAACACAATTAGACAAACACGCGCACATTAAGACAGAAACAAAAGCATTCGTTGTTTACTTCTAGGATTTCAACCTTTCATGTTCCCGAACAAATAGAGAAAATCATAAAAACGCATGATTTCCGGTAAAAGCCTTCCTGATTGGTCCAAATACGCGGGTGGTGCTTGATTGCATCATCCTGGTTTAAAAATTTGGCTTTAGTTTTTGAGAGATGATTCTTTCCTGTCAAGCGCGTACAAAATAACAATTATATATCTATATCGCTTGATGTCTAGAAGGGCTAAAGACCATTATAAATTATAATCCCTCGAAAGGAAATTCAAGTGGATATATTTAAGGGGGTCTGGCCCGTCCATAGGAGCCCATATTAAATTACGTAAGTTTATGTACCTTTTTCTCAGAAACTGCTTACTTCTCTTGCATAAAAGTTTTACAGCAGTTTATGGGTACGATGAATAAAACTTTAAAGGAGGATTTTTTTTTGTTTAAAATTAAAATGATTATGAATTTTTCCAAAAAATAACCATTTTTTTCCTCTAAAATTTCGTTTAAAAAAGCCTTATCTAAAAAGGTTTGCTAGATATATCAAATTCCCTCTATTACACAATGTATAAACATGTTAAAAGTATGCTCACACTGAAAATTTAGGGATTATATAATGAGTAGTTTTTGAGAAAAAGTACATAAAGTAAAATATATTACATTTTGAGAAAACAAACTTTGAAAAAGTAAAAATTTGTTATTTTTGAGCATTTACTTTTTTTCAGTACTTTCCAGAAACATATGAAGCATTTTCTTTACTCTCTTACTCTCTTCTCTCCTACAAAAGGCTCTTCTAATTTTCTTTTTTTTCATTATTTTTAACAATTAAGCCTTTTTTGAAATCTCAAGATGCTTTCGTTCGGCTACACGAATCCTACGTGCATCTTATTTTATGAAACGTGGCACTCAGTTATATCTTGTTTCAATATTACAATGTTTTAAGGTAATTAATTTTGCTACATGACTCATATTGAACTGCGCATTGTCCATATTTACCCAAATTTCAGCGTTTTTAATTCCACAAATGTAGATTTACGAATCACTGACCCTATTATGTTTTAACTGACTCGTTTGCATAAAAAACGTGTGTGCATACATTTTTATATATTCCCATTACACTCTAATTTTTCCACTTGAACATCATAGGGATTTATTTGCACACATCAGAAACTTATGCAAGAGAAAACACGAGTGCTCTAATCAGCTCATTTGATGCACTTCAAAGAGTGACTTCATTTAAAAATAAATAAAACCACTTATAATCTTCGTATTTCCTCATATCATGTACAGGTTTAAGCAGAAATATTTGAACTCATAAAAATATAAAAAAGTGAAAATCAATAATTTTTTGAAAATTCATGTGCTGGCTCCCCTTTAAGTGAACTGCATATATAAAACTGCAATTCATTTTATGTTGGAGATATAATCAGAGATGAATTTATTAAAAATGAAATTTCTGTCAACTTATTTCATTTCATTTCGTATCCTTCACAGTGGAAAACTTTGTTTTAGTCGGTACATTTCATTTTTGAGGAAAAAAAGAATAACCGTGAAGGAAATTCGATGTTCTGGAAAGAGAATGAATCAAAATACTAAAGGAACAAAATTTTTCCAAGCAGTACGATCAACCGGAAGACTTTTCTGATAGTATAACTGTTCGATATATAGAATTTCCATCTCACTTGAAGCAGTGAAGCATCCACTATTTTGATAAAATATGTTTTTCCTCATATCTATTGACCCAATGGATAATGCTAAAGCATTTTGAACTAGAGACTATTTTTTCGATGAATGTTGTTCAGTTGTACGTATTCTGATTTGTCGAATAAATATTTTTATTTTGTTTTCCCTTCAGGTGGAAAGAAGTTTCTGCAGAAAAACTTAGTTTTACAATTTTATAGCTTAAGATATCCGACTACTTGTGACAACTTTTTTTTAAAAAAATTGACAAATGGGGATTTTTTTTTTGTGTTTTTTAGATTAGTTTAGTACATTTTAAGAAAAATATGCTAACATTAAGAAGTGAAAAAGAAATTATTATTACTAAAATGAGAAGAAATAGGTAAAAATTGAAAAAAATAGCATAAACGCGGCCCATTCTGCACCAAAGGTTTAAGAGCAGATTCTTAATTTTTCAAGTCTGATGTGTTGCTATATTATTCATATTTAAAATGACCTTCAGGATAAGAGATATTTTAATTGTTACAAAAACTAGAGCAATTTATCTTAGTTATTATATGAAATTGATTAAAAAAACATTGATTATATTAACATAAGGGACTGTAACTTTGTAATAAAAAAGGGATTGATAAATCTGAAAGTTAAAACACTTCTACTATTATACAAAACATACACAAAAAATTTCAGCTAATTATTTTCAGATTTTTTTGAGCAACCGCTGTCCCCGTTGGAGCATCTTCAAAAAAAAACATTTCAAGTAAAACGAGTTTTATAATATGACATCTTGCTTAAGTAATATCGTCTGCTTTTATTAAAACACTTGTAGTTTTTGTTCTACTCAATGGAAAACAATAAACTTGGTATATTTATAAATCTAATAAGATCGCCTATGAAATATAATCATATTAATTGTCAATTTTTTGAAAAATTTGCTATTTTAGGGTGTTTGATACCTTAAAATGGATTCATGTGTGTGGTGAAACAAAAGCTATTAATGTAACACTAGAAGCTGAAATTAGTAATGGTTTTTAACTGATTTCTTTTTGTTGCTATTTTTAAGGAAATTTTAACCAATTTTAAGCCAATTTTAAGCTAATGTACCAATTGATTACTGAGATAATAATTTTTTCTACTTACGTATTATATCGACGACAAATTTCTCCAAACGGGGAAAGACTTCGCTAATTTAAAAAAAAAATATCGCCAAATATTGTCACCGCTTTTATTACTGTGGGAACGGTTTCTATTCTTGATTGTATATAGTGGCATTTGTAGACGTCTCTTGATTAACGCAAGTATTTCATTTTTTCCCTGTTTTTATTAAAGTCCACTCTTACATTCTCCAATGCTGATATTCGTTTTGAAAGTCTTTTCTATCAATCGAAATTTCTATTTAATGTTTTATTCGACTCATGTATTATTTTTATATTGTTGCTCTACTATTGTGGGTAAAAATTATCGGTAAAAAACTTTGCATTAAAGAATTAAATTTGCTGCGCTTCGTAAAGTGGTTTACCAGCTCTGTGGTCAATTTCGTCATTTTATCACAGATTTTAATTTTGTTATTTTGTATTGGTTGACAATGTCAAGTGTTTTTTAAATAAGAGTATAATCCTTTATTTGAAATGAGAAGTTTTTTGTTTTTGTTTTTAAATCTTGAGTATAAAGCACATTTTCGTGTAATTATTAAGAAACTAATAGATTATTTTTTTTAGAAAAAATTGTACTGATTTTATTTAAATATTTTAAAAACGCGTTTTATTCTTTTCTTATTATTCCATTTAATGCAACTGGAGTTGTACAAACAAATTCTAAGTAAATTAAAAAAATTGTTAAATATTTAATTTATTAATATTTTATGGATACAAGCACACACTCAGTTTTAATATTGTGTAATTAAACCCATGTAATTTTTTTCGAAAATATTATCAATTAAATTAATTTATGAATGATGATAATCGAAACTTGCAGAAAATACTCAATGAAATTGAAAGGACGCAATGCTTTAAGTGATGATTTAAAGGGCACGATTTAATTGCTGAGCAAATATAAATAAATTAAATTTAGCTATCTAAGAATTAAAGATATATGATTTAATCATCATAAAGTGGAGGTTTCTTACGAAGATTTGATTGAGCTCTGGTATATAATTATGTGCCTAGAAGAATTAATATAACGCAAGTTTAATCATCTATCACACAGGGTTAACTAAGAGATTATTTATTTTTAAGAGCTTTCAAGTTTGTTTTAATTTTTAATAAAGCTGTGAGGTTGAAAAAAATTAGGAATGGACCAAATTCTGGCTTTTTTTAAAGGAAACCACCAAAAATTATTTCCTACTTTAAATCTTGGAAAAAAATTGTTTAAAAGTCATCAAATCTGCTTTGCATGTTCTTGACCTATTGATAAATTCTTTTCAAAAGTTTTCATTTGCAAAATAATACCGTTTCGATAGTTATAAAAGTTTCATTTCCATGACGCTACAAATGACACAAAACAAAAATCCTCAAATTTCCGTATAACTGGATTAATATTGGAGAATGAAAAGTCAACAATACCGCACACAATATTATAAAAGTAAATAAAGATAGGAATATAAAACAGACAAAACATAAAAAATATATGGTAATAATTAAAAATATTTATGAATGTTCAAAAGCAGAAAAACATACAATATAACTTTTACGATTTTAAAGAGGATTAAATTCGCGAATTTTAAAAATTTATAAAATATTTAAACTATCACTTATTTTTGTAATGTTATATCATATAAATGAACAACTGAGCAAAAAATGGAGCATATTTCTGAATATTTAGTTTAATACAGAGAAAAAAATTAAGAAAACATATTTGCACATGAACTATTTCAATTGCAGTTGATAAGTTCTTTATAGCTTGTTCTGCAATGAAGTTATTTTCAAACTTTCAGTATTTGCGACCAATATTCAATCATAATTTTTCTTGCTCCCCTCCCCCTCCTTACAATAACAATGTATTGAGTTCAATAATACTATAATGTGATGCCATAGTACAATAAGACTTTAACCTCTTAAGTGACACAGGCGTATGTAAACGTTTCGCTCAGACAAAACATTAATTGTCACAGACGTATATATACTAATTTCTAAAGTGCGAACTTTTCTGTGCATTGCTATCCATAAAAGTATTCCGAAGGCTTTGAAATGCAATAAACGGACCTTAGCAGTGTTTGCGAAAGAATTACTCTTATTTAAGAGGATTTTCTTATATATTTCTTTTTTAACCCCCTCCCCAATACATCACATAAGTACGCCTTTGTGGAAAGCGGTGGCTTTGTGGAGAAAATCGCATAAATTTTAATCGGCAGAAGGGATTATCAAGATAAGTATTGTTTTTTTGTATATAATTTTATATATGACAAGGACCATGAAGTCACTGATGATTATTAAACTTGTTCTTAACTTAGTATTATAAAATTAACTATAAAACACTGTGTGCATTACTGATACATTTATTAGTGTAATACATCTGGGTAAATGTGAATTTATTTTTTATTATGTCAGGTTGTATCTTGTTGTTTACTTTTAGTAAATTAGTAAATTTTTAAATAATCTTTTACTTTTTACTTTCCAATATGCTCGCACCCCTCTGGTAGAGTTATCACAAGCCCCAAGCAGGGCACGCCCCACAGTTTGAGAAACGCTGATGTAATGAATCTCGTTCAGATAAACAGTTTATTACTGTTCACTGGAATTACTTAGTAACTGTACTTTGCAATTTGTTGCTGAAAATCTAAGAAAGCAAATAATTTGTCTTATTTTTCTATCGCAAAACAAGTAGAATGACAAGAAACATAATGTAATCTGAAATTTGGCTTAATTCAAATATTAATTGGGTACTATTACTTTTTGAAATATTTTTACTAATAATTACAATGATAAACAATTAAGATAACCGACTACGTTTGAAATCATGATTTTGCAAGAGCAAACAAACAAATATTTTTTTAATTTTTAGTCTCACTTAGATTAGAATACAAGTATAAAATTGTTTTAAGAAATGTTATAACAGTAAAGTTTATTTAAATGCAACTTTTTGTCAAAAAATTAACATAGAAGTACCTATTTTCAAAACATTTTCCTTTTATGAAAAATGCTTCTATAATAATATGTTGTCTATATAAATGTATCTTAGCCATCTATACAGAGCTTGAACTATGAAATTTAAAATATATAGCTTACACAAGTGGATATTTATCCATATTTTATTCCTCCAGAGTAGAAAAACATTATTTAAAAAAGTTATTATTGCAATTGGTAGCATCTCTATAAAAAGAATGTACATTTAAAAAAAATCCTAGTTTAGGCTCTCTGGAGAATTATTAGCTATAAAGCAAATAAGACCTACCATTGTTAAACAAAAATAACTTATTGTTTTTTTGATATAATTATTTTCTTCTTTTTGAAGAATATAATTGAATTTTTGAAATTTATTTTGAAACCATACAGCCCAAAACAACGCGTTTAAATTATAGATTTTTTTTTATTCATGTCAATGATCAATTGCCTTCATGATTAGAAGTTTGGTCGGTCGTTTTGACAAACTGGGTTCAGTGGCCGACCGTCGTGGAAGAGATTCCCATCGAAATATTCGCACTGAAGACATCGGGGAAACTGTGCGGCAGAGTGTTACAGCTGATCCATCTGTCTCAACTCGCCTTTGTTCCAGCCAATTGGGTATTTCCAGATAAAAATTGCGTAGAATTTTTAAATTGGATCATAAGATGCACTTATACAAAATTCAAATTATGCAAACACTGCTACCGCAAGACCACCAACAATGACTACAATACGCTTTTCGTTTTACACAAATAGCCACACAAATTGATTTTTTAAATAATGTTTTGATGTCGGATGAAGCGCATTTTTATTTAAATGGTAAAGTCAACAAACAAAACTGCAGATTTTGGGGCTCTGAAAATCCAAGAGCAACTGAAAGCATCAGTTGCACCATTTAAATGTACTGTTTGGTGCGGTGTTATGGTAAATTGAGCTATTAGCCCATATTTCTTCGAGAATGAGGATGGAACGCCAGAAACGATTTCTGGAGTTTCTTGCAGAACACTGATTGGAAACTTTTTGCGGTCAATGGTGGAGCAGAATCATAATTTGTGGTTCGAACAATATGAAGCAACAAGGCACAATGCTAGGAAAACTGTTTACCTGCTGCATGAGATTTTTGGCGAAGGTCTGATTTTAAAAAATTCAGATTTCTCTTGGCCACATCGTTCACCAGATTTAACTGCGTCCGACTTTTTATGGGGATATTTTAAAGACAAAGTGTATGTTAATAAACCAAAGACAATTAGACAGCTGATGCAGAATATTTTAAACAAAATACTGAGCTTTGAACCAGAAACATTACGTGGTGAAATGGAAAACGCGCTAAAAAAGCCAATCTCTTTATCGAGAAAAATGGTGGACATTTGTCTGATGTCATATTTCATACACAATTTCCTAAAATATATTTAATGTATAAAAACATTAATCAAAATATTAATGATCACAACAAGAGATACCCGTGTTAGTTAGTATTGTTGGTATTTTTGGCTCAACCTGTAGAAGCGAAATATTATTTCTATAGAAGCATTTTTCATAAAAGTAGGTTTTGAAAATAAATACTTATATCTTAATTTTTTTGCCAAAATATTGCATTTCAATAACTTTTTATTATAATAATATTCTTAAAACATTTTTATACTTGCATTCTAATCTAAGTCATACTAAATATTGAAAAAAATACTCATTTGTACGCTTTTTCAAAATCACGAATGTAGTCTTATACCCAAATGACAATTCCATGAACACAGTTTCCCTTAACTAGTTTAATTATTTATGTGGTAACTATTTATATGTACTACACCCATTCTGTACCGTCTATTTTAATGAAGTACTATAGCAAACCTTGTGACGTTATGAATGACGTAAGCATCAGAATGGAACGTGCTTTCTCGATAATTCAGAGGAAACATCATTAGCATGTTCTGCTGAGCCAACTCCTATCTAATTAGCGTTGAATGACGATTTCTAAGCTTGTCGAAAGCTAATGGGGCACTTTAAAATGACTAAATTAGGTTGAAGATTTACATTTCTCAAGGTCAAGGTGCTGAAGGAATTTCCTTGAAGAGAGAGAGATCCAAGGATACCTCAAAGTATTTTGCATTTTTTTATAACAGATTATTTTGAATTTCATTAAAATTTGAAATAATGTTGCAGATTGGGTGCCTGCGATGTGCTACTTTGATTTTAAAAATTGGAGAATCGCCTTATTTGAAAAGAAGAATTAGATACAAAAAAAGATTAAAGTTTTGGAATTAAAGAATAAATTATATCATTTTGTTTTTGTAATGCATTATATTCTTTTGTATGTCGTTATAAAGACTTAGCAAAAAGCAATTTAATTTATATGTATTTAGAAGACAATTGTGTTTTAGAAATAAGAATTTACGTTTAAAAATTATTGGTAACTTAAGATTTTAGTGACCCTGATAAATAATCCTGAGATGTAATGCCTTTTTTTAAAAAGTTACAATAAATTAAGTTCAGTCAATCTAAACAATAATTTAAATAAACCTTTTTGCCTTTTGTATCAAAAATTCAAGTTATATTATTCATAATTGGTACATTGTGTGTGTGTGTAAACAGTATATTTTTGCATCATTATTTTACCACTTTATTTGTCCATCTCATTGTTTTCATCTATTACTAATTTTTAAACAAGAGGTACTGTCTAATATTTGTACTTAAAACATATTTTATTTGAACTATTTTTACTTAAGATTAGATCAAAACACGCCAAAAAGGGCCAAAGTCTCAATTTTCGAAAAAGGCATAGGCGTTGTTTAAACAAAGTTAAGTACAAATTGAAACAGAAATACATTTTTTTTCTAAAAATAATTATAATAAGTATTATAATAATTATTCTTATATTTATGCAAATGACATAAATAAAATGAATTTAAATTATTTTTAATGTCCTTATATATAAATTGCATTTTTATAATAATAAATACTTTTGTTAATATTATTGATAATAAAGGTAATGGTTTTTATATTATAGGATATATAAAATCATAAAGGAGTTTTTTTAATTTAAAAAAACAAACAAACTTTTGTTAACATTTGCATTTTTTTATGAATTTCGAAGAAAAAAAACGCAATTTTTTTACGAAATTTGAGTATTAAATGATATTTTATACGTTATATAAACAAAATAATTTGAAAGTATTTATGCTCTTACCTGTTAAGTTTTCTTTATTTTTCTCACAGATAATTTAGTCGATGTCTCTATGTATATTGTGCTTTCTGATGTTTTTGTCCTTAAATAGTTTTCCTAGTTTTTTTAGATGTTAAGGAGGTATGTAGAAAATATAAATTTTTTTCTCAAAGTTATTATCTTATCTCTTCAAATATTGTAGAAAACTAATTTAAAGAATTATAGGGAGTTCCATATTAAAATTTTGTTCTAAAATTAATTATTTATATAAATATTGTAAATTCTTGAGCTAATGTTAAAATATTGTGACCGATTGTATTACATACCTTGTAGAATTAAATTCATAAAATTTAGGGAAAAGGATAACTATTCTTTAACTTGTATCTAATATAAAAAACGAATCCTTAAGAAAAAAAAATCTTGAATGTATTTTGTGAAAAGACCTAGTATTATAAGCAAAATAGCATATTAACCCCTTAACTCTTGACTAATACGATTCTCTCAAAAGGGTCAGAGGTTTTTGACATGGGTGCATGTGCGAGGTATATTGTGTGTGTGGGGGGGGGGGGAGATAAGTATAATAAAGCACAGATAAGTAAATTTTTCTCTGAAATAAGTCAATCCTGCTCAAACACTGTCAAAACCATTTTGTTATATTCCAAAGCCATCAGAACAGTTTTACTGCTAGCAGAGGAAAGAAAATAATTGTATATCGGAAAGACGTATAAATAAGTCCGGTACAATTAAAGCACTGGTTGAGCGAGATGGATAAAAAAAGCCAACAGCAGCTAAGGGGTTAAAAAGTCAATTGATGCAGAAAGCTTTTCTTTCCAATTACGGTTGGATACTGTGGCCTAATGGTCTTGGTCACGGACTAGTTGCTGTCGTGTCATGAGTTTGAATCTATTAAGACTGAAAGACCAACCATGCAGAGGGGCTGATGCAACCTAAACTTGCCGAGGTTGGATACGGTATCCTAATGGTCATGGTGACGGACTAGTTGTCAGCTTGTCATAAGTTTGAATCTATTAAGACTGAAAGACCAACCATGCAGAGGGGCTGATGCAACCTAAACTTGCCGAGGTTGGAGACGGTAGCCTAATGGTCTTGGTGATGGACTAGTTGTCGGCGTGTCAGGAGTTTGGATCAAGGACGACTGGAAGACCTACCATGTAGAGGGGCTGATGCAACCTAAACTTGCCGAGGTTGGATACGGTATCCTAATGGTCATGGTGACGGACTAGTTGTCGGCGTGTCAGGAGTTTGAATCTAGTACGACTGGAAGACCTATAACATGTAGAGGGGCTGATGCAACCTAAACCTGCCGAGGCTCCATGTACTCCCACTTGTTTGAAGTGTAATTTTAAAGAAGAGTGCCAGCTCAAGCCTCGTCCTAGCCACTAGATCATAGTTCTAATTTACGAGAACCGTCGCCAAGAACTCTCAAGTTGCTTTATAAGGCGACGTTAATAAACACTTACTCTTTTCGTAGAGGCTCATATATATATAAATAGTTCATTTAACCTTAAATTCCACACGTTCCCAGATAAAACAAAACACAGGATATTGCTGAATTCGACTGACAAGTTTTGAGGGATGATAATAGGCAGCATGGAGACGACAAATCATCATTGAACATGGGGTGGCAAACCACGTTTAGTCGGAGAAATTCGAAAAAAAAACAGTTATGAAGGGTGTGATTTTGAGTGGAATGAATACGGGCAATGAGAGACAGGAAATACCTTCATTAGACGTAAAGCGTGTTTACAGTACGAACAGTGCATCACAAATAGACGCCAGGAATGCAACGAAAAATGATTTTCACAGGAATTGTTGGAAGTTGTGATTGCGTAGATCATAGAACATCCTTCACCGACGGACGACAAACAAATCTGATATGCTGGCGATGCCAGCTGAAGCGACGACGATCCGTGACAGGAGATACTCTATTGTAGGCACTGGTATCTCCTACACAAGTGATTTCAGAAGAACAAATACCAAGAATTGAGGTCTAGTATGGGTGGAGGCTAGGGTTTGCAATCCCGTGCTATATTTTCAATAACGGGATTTCGGGATTACATTATTTAAATCCCGGGATCCACAGGGATTAGGATTGTACTATTTATTAAAATTATTTGCACGTTTGGTCAGTTGAAACTGCATAATAAAACTAAAATATAATTAAAAATTAGTTTAACAGGAATTTTTGTGTGTGTGTGAAACAAATAAAAAAAACTTAATTTATCATAAAAACAAATAAAAATAGTACATAATGAATTCAAAAAAAAAAAGAAAGAAAGAAAGAAACGTTTCTTCATTCTTTTGTGTTCTTGTAAATGAATTTTTAAAAACACTGCTCGTCCAGCGTTTGATCGTTCAAACGGATTTGTATTTTTGTTGCAAATTGTCCTGCCGAAGAAAATGCTCGTTCAGACTTTACACTAGTAGGCTTTATCGTCATTAAATAAGATTAGGTTCTTTCTACGTCTCCTCCATTTTGAAAAAAAGACATTTCTCTCTTTGAATTTTTGATGACAGTGTTTCAAATTTAATAGACTGCATTGGTGCATATCTTTATCTAGTTCTTATGCTACCCTTAATTTTTTTTTGCATAAACTGATCCAGTTATTGAATCAGAATGCGAATCAATTTCAAGTGTTACCTTGTTCGAAAAAGACGATCCAGTTGCATGAGCTGTTAGTAATGCAATGGGATTTGAAGTGTGTCTCAAGTCTTTCAAGCAGGTCCACTATTAATTAACGATTTAATTGAAGAAGGCACTGTGGCAAAATCTGTTCTTGAGATGATGCTTATATTATTATGCAATTATTGCAGTGAGCCACTTAGATCTGCGCGACGTTCTCCCACACGAGAAATGAAAGCTGCATATATATTTTTTACTTATAGCACTGTTTGCATCTTTAAGCTTCTTTAGCATAAAATGTATAACCATGTCTGTTGTAAGCAGATTGGTATCTAGACGGCAAAATGCTTCAACGGTTGTTTTTATAAGTTGCTTATTATAATTGCACAAAAAAATTCTACATATATATTTTATAAGCAAACCATAAATTTTCTAAGAATTAAATTCTAAAAAAATTTGATGAGAAAAAATATTTAAAATATAATTCAGAAAAAATCCCGCGATTAAATATTTGAATCCCGGGATTTCGGGATTGTAATAAACACCGGGATTCCGGGATCTCGATGCTGCAAACCCTAGTGGAAGCCAAATATCAGATCCGATGCGTTCAATCTACCTCCTGGAATATGTAAAATGGAGATAGTTGCATACCGCAATCGAAAAATATGCTGCTGCATCATCATGCATGAACCACACGTCCTGGAGCGCAGTGACAGGTACTTCCTGCTGGAACTGTGGGAGGAATGGGAATTTTCATACTAGCGGGTTTCTTCAACCCTAACATTGCACTTCATATTCCCGCATTTGTCTCGCCACTTCCCTCGTCTGGCTCACCGTCCTCTCGAATTTTCACCAACTAAACGTGATTTGTGACCCAATGTTGATTTGTTGTCCCTATGCTGCCTACTATCAATTCTTTGAGTTTGTTGGTCGAATTCGGCAACACCCTGTATAAAGATTCTGTCAGTGATTTCAACTTAAAGTGGTTATGAAGATATTTGCCAAATTATATATAATATTAGCATATATTTTATGATAAACAATTTACATCATGTTATATAAGCTAAGAAAATCAGTAATCAAAATAATTTTTCAATTTTAAAGAGTCATAGTTTAATTTGGCTAAACTCAGATTAAAACATGAATTTAATTTAATTGCCTCCCATTAAAACTTTTTTTTAGTTTATGTATAGAGTAGAACTAAAAACAAATTTAAAATAAAATTATGACTTACGTTTGAATATATATAAATGCTACAAATTTACACAAAATATATTCATAAAAACGAAGATATGTTTATTAAAAAAACATGTAAAGGGAAAAATTCCAGATAATTTGAAGAAAAAAAGTTTCACAAGGAGTACATTCGTTTTTTATCTTAAAATTTGTAAATACACAAAAAATAATCTTCTCTCAGTGGATCTATCTAAATTGGATGTTAAAAATATAAACTGTGTGTACGTGAAAAACTTTTTTTTATTAATTTTGTGTATACTTTACAGCTGGATGAAAGTTTTTTTTCTGTACCATGCTTTTTAATGTATCTGTTTGCTTAGCTCATTATTTTTGAAGTAAAAAGTTTTTTAGAAATTTTGGAAGCTATATAATAGCTAAAAATTTCAAGGATTATATTGCATATCTTTGCAATCCCTTAAATGAAATCATTTGTTGAAAAACTGTAGCATCAATTATTTAAAATATAACTCCCTGTTGAATGATAAGTCATTGTATGACAGGAAATTTGTTTTATTTCCCCTTGGTGAATTGGATTTCTTTTTATTTTGTGTTTTTCTGAAATTTGAAATATTTTGTAATAAAAATATTTTTCATTATTATAATTGTCAATGTTTAATAATTTCCTAGAATATTCAAATTTCCTTTTTTTTTAATTCACTGAAAAATTATTTTTAGTCGACTTTTTTTAGAATTTCTTTTTTATTCATAGATATTTAATGCTTTGTTTCCTTTTAAACATCTTCAAAAAAGAGATTCTCTATTCGAATAATTTTTAAATGAAACACATTTAAAAATAAATGATATTGGAATATTTTTACTAATTTTGTTGTGTACATTTTAATCTGAATATTAAGAATTCGTTCATTGATCTGATGCAAAATCTCTCACAAAAAAACCCATTAGATTTATGTTTTTCTTTGCTATAGTTAAAAGAAAAGTTCTCGTTTCTATTTTATTTTTAATCATTTTATTTGAACTCTCAAAGTTAATGGATTTTAGAAGCTTTAATTCCTTTTCATTGAAGTAAGTTTGTTTTTAATTAAATTTCTCTGTTTTAACATTAAAATGCAAATAAAGCTCTATTTTTAGTATATGGGTTCTTTTAATATTCTATTTTTAGTACTTTTAAAGACCATTGAGTCATTAAATGTCACGGAGAAAAACCAAAGCAAATACTGTGCTTGACCTTATATTATGCAATATCCATACATTTAAGTAATTTTTTACTTAGATCATAATGCTTCAACGCTTAATGCTCTTTTGCTTTATATTTTTATAGAGACTTACAACAAATAAAGAGTCCTTCTTATCTTTTAATAATTTATATTAAATATTTGAAAGTACCTTTCCAAAAATTACGAGGCACATTTAGATTTAATTAATATCCAGGTTATTTAATTAATACCCAGGTTATTAATATTTAAGATTAGCGATTTCATAAATACGAAGAAATTGGAATTTCATTTTTACTGTGTTCTTATTACGTAGAACTATCGTAAATGCTAAACTTCATGCAACAACCGAAATTGAATTTAATAATTTGTAATTATAAATAAAAGTTTAAAATAATTTTCGTAAATATATACGCATATGTACAGTATTCATCAAAAAACAAGTACATATGCGAGTAATATTACGATTTCCAAAACAAGCATCATTTAATAATCTATATGACATATCTTAAATTTTCAATCGGTAAGATGAAATCTAACAAAAATTTTCGCAATTTTATATTCTTCGAAATACAGTGTTCACTGTTAAATCATATCTAAAAATCCCGCAGAAAAAAAGGCTTATTCGTAAAGAGGCGAAAAATTTGTTACCAGTCTGTTCGATTATTTTTACAATATTATCCAAGTTAACAGTAAACTAACGCATCACTCAGTATTTCCCGGGCCCGACATATAAATTGCGATACCTTCTAATTTTTCTAAACATAACCTATTAGTACTAAATTTCAAATGACATGTGTCAAAATTTCATGCATTCAAAAGTATACGGACGCATGTATTTTCAAATTTTCCACATATAAATCCCGTTAGAGCAAGAATTTACCACTTAGACCACTATTTGCTGTAATAATAGATAATACAAGGGTGATCAAATGAAAAGGTACGAAACGACACGGTGGGTACAAATATAGACTTTATTCAAAATATACACATAGGCCTGAGCACAACGATCCCACTGATGAACAAGCCGCAGGATTCCTTGTTCCCAGAATTCTTGTGACTGTGACGAGACCCAGTCCTTCACAGTGTCCTTGAGTACGTCATCCGAGTTAAAGCGCTTTCCTTTCAGTGTTTCTTCAGTGGACCAAACACATGGAAATCGCAGGGTGACATGTCCGGACTGTAGGAATGGTCCAAGTCTCCCATTGGAACTTGTCCAGTTCCATTTGTGTGACTCTGGAGACGTGTGGACGCGCGTTATCATGGAGCAGAACCACACCCTCCGTGAGCAGCCCCGGTCTTTTGTTCTTGATGGACCTTCGTAGGCGTCGGAGTGTCTCACAGTACACATCGGAGTTAATGCTTTTTCTGTGCTCGCATCATTTGGACACCGCTTTTTATAAGAGCCTTTGTCTCTCCTGCGCATGCGGGCACCCGCGCATGATCCGATCCCAGTCAGAGTCTCCAATGGCATCCCGAGATGTCTGCTACATTCTCCCTTTCCGGAATATGCAAATATTTAACTGTTTCATTTTTATTCGTTTCGTACCTTTTCATTTGATCACCCTTGTACTTTGTGGGGATGGTTACCCACTCGTTTTTGGAAGGTTCCACAGAAATTTACTTTTCAGTTCTGTCACCGTTTAGCTCGTATTTGACGTTCTAATTACTCATATAGGTTTTTATGAGATTCAGGTCTTGGTTTTGAGCAAGTTAGTTTAATTCCTGGCCATTAATGTCAGCAAACTATATCTACACAGGCTGTGTACATGAATATGAGCACGATCTTGTTGAAGCAGGAATTGCCCCTCTCAATGTCAGCACGATTTAAGCAGTGCGGAATTGTGTGGTGAAAAAAAAGTTTCGGGATTGAGTTCTATCTTTCAAGTTCCTTGCCCCACAAAAAAACCTACACGAAACCTTTGGGAAAGAAAATCCCACAGTAAGCCCTTATTCTTTCAACGAATTTCAACTTGCAACACTTGCTCAAAAGTTTTCACCAAATAATTTCTGCTTTCGGAATCCACTATCAGATTACCAAATAGCACAAGTTGGTTTATCACTCCGTAACACATGATGCCCTTGCTCAAGGCATTCGTGATTTTAACAGTAATATTTGGTTTATAAACAAAAATTCTGTCTTGCAGAAAAACGTCTTTTGAAACTAAGGACGAAACTGTCATTGCGTTGATGTTGCATCCAGAGGCTTTTTGGAATTTCAGACGATTGATTCGACAGTTTCTTCTACTAGACTGCATGATCTACAACTGTGGTTTTCAAACTTACCATGCTAATGGGCCACTTTTTACTTAAAGAATTTGGCCGTGAGTCCTTGAGTGAATTAACCCTATTTTAATACCTAATAGAAAAATTTCAAATTTAACTTTGATGTCCTGAAAATGGAAATCGAAATTGATACTGATGAGCATTATGTAGTAATAAGACTATTTTATAAATGAATTTTAACAAAGGTGCAAAACAAAACTTTGGTTAAAACATTTATGTACAAGATATAGATTAAATTCACAAATACTTGCGTAACGTACTTTATCTTAACAATACAAAGAATACTACTACTTTAGGCTTGTTACATTCACCAAATTTCTCGATCATCTTTTGTACTGCCATATTTTAGTAAAGTTATTGCATGTAGATTCTTTTCTTATTTAAACCTTCACAGTCAGCCGTACACTCAACAGAGCCGATTTCCACCATGCGATGCTTGTCATTATTTGTATTGTGCGTACCTATCTATAAAGTTTTTCTTAAAAATTTTTTAACGCATAAAGATCACGCCTAACTTATTTTAACTTTCAACAAGTAATATAAAAAAATTAAGTCAACTTTTACTTTGAAGGCGCCATTTGTTGCAGCTATTTGTAACTTCGTCAGAGATAACACAGAATAAATTTAAAATTAAAAAAAATAATACTTAATTAATGAATTAATATTTGAAAAAAGACTGTATTAACATCAAGTGTCATTCCCTACAATTTAAAAATGTTTTTGAATTTGGTTGATAAATAAAAAGTATTTTATTAACGATTAAAAATTCTAATTATATATATAGAAATATCTATTGATATAGAGGATATGATTAAAGTACTTAGAAATGTTTATATTAAATATTCATTAAATAAATTGATAAACTATGATAAATATAATATTATTATACAATTTGTTTCGAAAGAAAATTACATATTTCATAATGACTCTTATTATCAACAAATTAAAGGTCTGCCACAGGGTGGCCCAGCTAGTAATAGTCTGGCTAATATCTATTTACACTATTACGAGAATGAAAAAATTGATACAGACTCTTGTTACTTTTTTAGATACATCGATGATCTAATTATTTTCAGTAATAAAGTTGACTTTACTCCTATATTTAATTATTATCCAACCTACCTGAAATTATTAAAAACCAATTGCAATATAGAGTCAGCAAATTTCCTTGATCTAGAATTAAAAATTGAAAATAATATGCTAAAAAGTAATATTTTTGATAAAAGAGACTCTTTTGATTTTAATGTTATAAAAATGCCATACTTAATGTTATAAAAATGCCCTTCACATTTCAATATTTAGAAATATCATTCTAAATTATATAAAAAGAAATAATGATTTAGTATCTGAAGAAGTATTGAGAATTAATAATTATAAAAAATTCTTTCAAAGTTGCCTAGACTTTAACTATCCAGCTAATTTTATTTATAAATATATGTCTTCAAAGTTATAGCTATTTAATTATTTTTATTTAAAGTATTCATTTCTATTTAGTTTATAGTATATAATTTTCTTGTTATATTTCTTAATATATTTAGTCTATAGTATATAAAATTTTTAATATATTCTTATATTAAGTTTAGTTACTAAAAATATATATAGATAGCGCCTTTATTCTTAGTATTGCTATGTTTTTTTTTTTATGCATTGAGTCAGTACAATTGTGGAATCTGTATACATCGGGTAAGATTAGAGTTTCTTTGCTCATTTACATTATTGTTAATTATGGTTATATTCATTATTAACCTCTCTTGCAAATATTTTTGTTTATACATATTTATATTTGTCTATTTCTTCCGGACGCCTATGGTAATTTAATATTGCAATTTCTATTCTATTGCTGTTATATTCACCCACGTGGGTTTTAGGCTTTTGCCTTAGTTTATATTGGGAGCTATTGTGTCGAAAAAATTTCTGCTGAAGGAGAAGGTTGAGATCTCACAACATTGTTTAATCCTGTTTCACTGTCCTAAACCAGTGACAGCTCGAGAAATCATAATAGTTTTCCCCTCTAGCTACATTTCTCTTTTTTGGTTTGTCATGGTTCCATGTTCTTGGTTCTTCCGGTCTGATCTTAAGATTCTTGGGATTTATTAGTCTTCTTTTTAATTATTTACTGATATATATATAATCAAAATTTCTCTACAAGAGAGAGATGAATTACATGATTAATACTTAAAAGAATATCAATTGCTAGATAACAAGACAACAGAATTTAGAAGGAGATATGAAAGATTGCACTAACAGAGAAAACTATAAAAGAATGGATGCTTCAGTATTATCAACATTGCTGACTTAGGACAGCTTGTATACATAAAATTTTCTTTAAAAAAATCCTTCTGTATAAAAGTGGGGTTGAACATGTTTTTTGGCCAGCCAACCTTCCCCTTTTTTTGTTAATAATACCGAGCAAACACCAATTGGAAATAATGGATAGGAAATCTAAATCCATTATAAGGAAAAGGTAACTTACCCAAAAATTGCATACTGAATTGCAGAGCCCGCGCTAAATCTGAGTACAATAAACAAGTTATTGCCAGATTCTGGACCCAAATACAATTTCAAAACAAAGCAAAGGCTGAAAAATAGCACTTAGCAAAAGTATGAAAAGAATAGAAATAATAAAATAAGAAATGTAAACACTACCATTATCTTAGAGACTCTTAATATGGTTCAAAAGTTATAATGTATTCTAAAAAAGTAATTTTATCTAAAACTAGAAACTGGGGGTATTTAAAACTATCTAGGAAGAATAATAAATCTATAATATAAACCTTTTAAAACTATGGAAATTTAATCCTTACTATTTAGAATTTCATTATTTAAATATCTATTAATAAAATTAATAGGGTAGTTTTGAATTAAACAGTATTTAGTAAAATGTGTATAATTTTTTATTTGTTCTGATTTATTAGAATCTAGAAATTTATTGCGTAGTGTGTAATTAAGAACAATATTTCTGAATATGCACATTACTCTCCCAATGCGGTACTTTTATAATATTGAAATTAAAGTCTTCTCGTTTATCATAAATATTAGTAACTATTTTATAATCTTTTAATTTAATTTCTATATCAAGAAAATTTGCTTCGTAACTGTTACTATTTGTCTGTATTAAATTAAGATATTGTGGATAAAAATTAATATTGGGTATAAAGTTGTTTTGCTTGCCAAATATATATATATATATATATATATATATATGTAATATATATATATATATGTAATATATATATATGTGTAATATATATATGTAATATATATATATATATATAAAAGACGTGGCGGTGGCCTATTCCCTAACAATATCCTTTTTTTATGGCATTGATGAGGCAGTCCTTTGAAATAGTAAATACAATCTATTGAACATTAATATATAGTGTTCCAACATAACACGAATCAGACAAAAAGGCACAAAACACAAACCAAGCTGCAACCGATTACATGACGATAAACAAAGACAGATGAGAGTGGTCTCAGAAATCTCAGCATTTATAGGCAGCTCAAATCACATGATCTGAGTGGGTGGATAGATGTGGTTCAAAATACTCTCGTTAGGCGGCTGGCTAACTTATTACTAAGACGTGGGTCCTGAAGGGAGGGACCATGGGTAAGTAAAAGATATTTAAAAGGATTATATTACTGGGATTATTACATACATATGTATGTATGAGTATGTCCCCACATATATATTTATATAAGGAGAGTGTGAATTAATAGTAGCAATTGAAAGAAAGGAAACGATTTACAAATACCTCATTTATATCACACCTTTCGTGAAACCCCATACGTTGTCTAAACTATCTTAAATTAATTTTAATTTGCCATGAACCCCCTTAGCAGTCCCAAAGGCCATCAGGAATCCGAAGGAATTAAATTGGGAATCTATGATCTAGAAGACCTAGAAAACATAGCTATAACCCTTGCATATTTCCTCTTGACGATAATAGTTAGATAGGGAATATAGAGCATGAAGTTCGGAAAGGAATAATACTGCCTGAGACAGCTCTTTAGTGAATAATGTATCAAAAGTACTTAATTAAATTTAAAATTTTTCATCTACGTTATACAGGAAATATCTTAATCTATGGAAATATCTTTTGCATTGCAATTTGTTGAAAACATTCTAAAGTGGAAATAACATTTCTAACGGAAATGTATTGATGGCCAAAATAAAATTGTAATTATTTTGAATCATATTTTAACAATGTGTACTTCAAAAGTAAACATCTGGAAGTATCAGAAAATCCCCTATTAAGCATTCCATAACCTATTTTACGCATTGTCAATTACAGTGACTTAGAGAGAGAGGAAAATATTTTATTTTTAATAAAGCCAATATATATATATATATGCGGGAAAAGAAATTTTTTCGATTTTGTAACTCCACATGTAACAATATTTTAAATAAATACAGTAATACGTAAAATGTATAAAATGGATATTCTTATAATGTTTGATTGCTTTAAAATTGTCTAGACGGTTTGGCTAATTCAAAAATGTGATACATAAAGGCATATCTAAGCTCATTTTAAATTCTGACTTGTATCAAAGAGCGTATATTGAGACATATATTTACAATGATCCTTTCATAAAAGATTCCCCCTAAAGATATTTATTCCACCGTATTCTTCTATGAACATATTTTCATAGATATCACATTCAATTAGTTTATAACTGAATGATAACTAATCAGATATACATTTTTGAGAATAACAGAGTTTAATTTTTCATATGAATAATGAATACCATCCGAAATGCCGTTTCCTCAAGAAAACAAAAATTATTATGCTTGTAAATTATAGTTTCGATCAATTAAGTTAGTTCTATGAGAAACTTGATTTAAATATTTAACAGAACTTCAAAATCTATTTGTAGTTCAGTAGAGAAGTTTTTATATATATAAAATGCATGCTTACACAATAATAGTGCTTAATACTTTAGACATTTCATATTATTGTATGACCTTATTTTAGCAATTGTGGAAAATATTCATAAGTTTGTACACATATATTTTAATTTTATATGTAGAAATGTGTTTTATGAATGTTATTTTTGCATTATGCATTTTAGAGCAAAACTGCAAAGTAATATAATATTATAAACTTTTATAATAATACATTCTATTTCAGAATTGTTTTGAAATAGTTTCTAGATTAACAATTATTATTCTTGTAATATTTTAATATTGAATTTTATTGTCGCAATTTTTTTCTTTATATATTTAATGAAATGAACCTTGCGAAGAATAAATTTATAATCCATATAAATGCATTACTTATAAGCCTGCAGTCGATTCGTTTGGATAGGATTTGGAAACACAGTGGGATATTTTTTTATTCCTTTAATTTCATAATTTATTTAAGAATATTTTTGGATAAAATGTTGCCACAAGTAATAATTTTTTATTTTATCTGCATGTAAATTGCTAAAAATAAAAATATGCTTGTTTAAAAATACTGTAAAGATTTCTGTATTGCTATGGGGAAATATTACTAGATGAAACATGATTTTCCTCTAAGTGGCCGCGGTAGCTTAGTGGTCATGTTGGCGGGCCATGAATTTGAGTCACAGTTCCACTGCAGAATCATCGTGTAGAGGGCCTGTTGCACACTAAATCTGTCCGGCCTCAAAGTCCTTCGGTTAGAGTGGTGTTGTAATTTGGAGAGGGATTGCCGTGCTCCCTCACCCATTTACCTAAACCCGAACTGGAATTCACACAAAAGTATTAAATACTTATTTTTTTTGTTACTTAAAGTGGATAATTATGAATTCATGTGCCAAATAATGTTTTTTTCCCTTAAATATGCTGCATTTGGGCACAAAAGCCTTACCAGACACGGGAAATCTCCCAAGAGTGAGAGCAAAATCTGTAGTGGCTACCAAACTTTTGACGCTTGAATTAATTATAATTCAAGCTCTCATCCGAAGCTAAATATTGCCGAGAGTATCGGGTCAAATTGATACTCAAAGGGTATTTTATATGCCACATAATAGTATGATATACGCACCTACGATTTTCGCATCTAGAAAATCTATCATCTCCAACTGGGACCGAAACCGCATCCTCCGGCAAACGATACGGACTACCTCTTATCCACCGAGGCTATGTGCGAAATAATTAATTGGAATAAAAAATCTGTGTCAAAAAATATCTTGAATTTTATTCGAATTAGTCTATTAACATTTACTTATACTCCATCTAAATGGTATAAAATTGTGACAGAACTATACGCGGCTCAACGAACCCCTTAAGGACTCTTAAGAAAAATATTTATTTCAACCAACTTTCGCCGAGTAAGGAAAGCGTGATTATGCAAATGAAGTATGTTATATAAATTCTGTATTCTCGCGAGTTTGAAGAGTTAGTTGGTTAGCTGGAGAGTGAAGGATCGTGGAATGAAATGCATTTGGAGTTTATCATTGGAAGATTACTGAGAGTGGATCAATCGACGGTGATTAAATCCAAATGAGGATCGCCTTCAAGGTTCAAGTGTAGGACTTGACTTTATAAAAGTACAGGTATGATGATCCTTATTTAAATAGAAGTTAGCTTATTAGTGTTCGGCGTAGTTTATATTGAGCGTATTTAAGCTATCGGGGAATCAGTTGAGGGTCCGTATTATTATCCCCATGCTATTGAGTCTCACCTCCACGCTCAACAATCTGATCTGTTACCTTAATTAGATTGTTATTGTGTCTGCATGATATTTTGGTGACAATAAAATAATTAGTATGAATCATGTCTGCTGATTATTCAGTTTCTCCCACACACCTAGCCGGATCTGAGGGTAGACAAGGGGTTTCAGAGGGAAGCAGGAACCGACAGGCATTACAAAATGACAGATATTCTTTTATTTTTCGATTATCTTATAATTTTAAATACCCTCTGTAGTTACGTTTCATACTCTGTTGATAATTCGAATGTTTTTAATAAATGATTGTTAAATAAGTTTTTAGTTCTTAGTTTATAAATATTTATATATATAAAATTTAGATCATGAAACTTGACGAAGCATTACTTCCATTTATTCATATTTTAAATTCATTGAAGTAAAATATCTCAGCCATGTTTTTTAAATTCTATATTTAAATTAACTAGCCATTTCCGAAGAGAAAAAATATTAACAAATAATTCTTTATATCCGTAAAGAAATCAAACCAAAATGGCAAACAAAAGAACCTATTTTTGCAGCCAATACGATAATCTTGAAGATTTTTCTGATTCTGTAACTATTCGATATATCGAATTTTTATCTCCTCGAAGCATTCAACCGTCTTTTATTTCGAACAAATAGGTTTTCTTCCAATATCTATTGACATACTTGGAAAGCATAAGACGACCTAAGAAACCAAAAGGTTTTTAACTTGAATCTACCTTTTGAATTCCTCCGTGCATATTGCTCATGTATTTTTTGTTGGAGTTATTGGTTGGGTGAGTATATGTGTTTTTCTTTAGCTTGTTTTTCATTCCATACAGAAAGAAGATTATTTTTCTATGTCGACTTTCTTGGTTCTTTTGATTATTTATTCAAGACATATTTATGTGGTATCAATGAATGACGAGAAAATATTATCTCGAACAAAAACTGTTTTACGTTCCATCGTAGGTATATTTACTTTCCTCTTAAATTTTGCTGGTTTTGTTTTTATTTCTGAAATTTTAGTAGTATGTTCTAAAGTACTCTTGCATTTAGCATTTACGAAGAGAATCTGTAGTGTTTATATTTGTAGCAATTATATATTGCAAGAATATTTGCAGGGGATTACACATGCTCTGCTTTCAAAGATAAATGTTTTGTTTCATATACATTTTTTATACGTCTAATCATATTATAATATTTATATCGATATTTTCTTTATACGTGTATAAAATACAGAATTTATATAAAGTAATTTTTCTTTACAAAATCATTAAATAAGTAATCTGAAATATTGTAGGTACTTTTTAAACTAATTTCTGTGAACACATAAAAAACAAAGGTTATAAATGAGAGTAATAATTTAAATAAAAACAAAAAATTGTTTTTTTTTTATTTTCAATGGCCAGGGTTACAAAAGACCACTACACCACTAGGAGGTAGAAACAAAACAAAAACAGACAAAACAAGCAAAGTAGGAAATAACAACTTGGCGTAAAAAGTCTAGGAATCCAAGAAGTATCTAGCTTGCCAATAAAGATCGCGCAAAGGGGAGCTCTTTAGTGATGGACAGTGGCGAATATGATCAGCATGCATGTCTCTCTCATCCCAATTATCGCAGAGTGTGAAGAAAGGGGCCTGTGCAACATGAATTCGGTAAAGATGCCTAAAGTGAAAGTCGTGTCCAGTACCCAGACCAGACTGGGCAACTGATTTAAGTATTGGCCGCATGGAAAGATCGTTAAGATTATTCCACCGCATCTTTTTGGAATTTATTTCTGTGTATTGAATTAAAGTGAGAACATTCACCTTTTTCTTAACTATACGCTTGGCACTGGTAAAAGGGAAAGCTTTCCTTGTTGTCCGTTGGATGGAAGCTTCCTTCTTTGCTAGGTAGTCCTCTAACTCTACCAGTTACACCGCATTGTCCATAAACATAATTATAGAGAAATAAAAACCAAAATTTTTTTTAAAAGTTATACGTACCTTTAACTTAAAAAAGATTTATTGAAATTTAGTTGTTAGCTATATATATATATATATATATATACTATTTTTTTTTTTTTTTTTTTTTT
The DNA here is from genome assembly GCA_019973975.1 of Trichonephila clavata. Taxonomy (NCBI): domain Eukaryota; kingdom Metazoa; phylum Arthropoda; class Arachnida; order Araneae; family Nephilidae; genus Trichonephila; species Trichonephila clavata. Next base: position 46,088 of record BMAO01002543.1, on the reverse strand, counting down.
TTTTTTTTTTTTTTTTTATATATATATATCAGTTCACCATTACATATATTTACTCTCAATAAAAATTATTAAGCTCCAGTAAAAATTAAAATATCCATTTTTTCACCGATTTCCGTAAAATACCTCTGAAATAGAAAAAAAAATTGTGTTGCATTTATGTTTATTTACCTGAAATATACTATGAAACAATTTAATATATATATATATATATATATATATATATATGTATTTTACTTTAATTAATCGAAAATTTAATTTTTAATTTTAACTTTTCTTTAAGGGAACCATTAAAATAGCCCCATTTTGAAAGCTTTCTTGTGTTGCTTGGACACAGAAAAATTATAGTCACGATAATTATGTTGCCTAAAAAAATTCAGGATAAATTCGTTTCGGGGAAAACATGCTAATTATATATTTTTCGCTTTCAAATGAACACAAGCATTTAGAACGAAATTGTGATTGATTCTTTTTGTAATTGTTGGCGATAGAAAATAGCAATCTTTTGAATAAAATTTTGAAAATTTATTTATGTGGAATTATTACAAGAATATAAATATACAGTGTTGAATATATTTCCTGAAAAACTGAAATGCAAATTATACTTTTTTCTTTTATTAGTAGAAGTTTTTTTTTTCTTTTGGTGAATTATGAGACAAAAGGAATTATTGAAAAAGTTCTTTACATTCATGCATTTCTTACATTCTTTTGATACAATAATGAACACAGCTCAAATTAATTTTGAAAAAACTAGGCCTAGTGTAATTGGATTTATTTTAATTTTTAAAGCTAAGTAACATATTTTGAAACCACACACAAATTTGACTGAATTTAATTTTTTTTTCTAAATTCTTTTTATCACACATATTGCTACGTCTTTTTAAGTGAAATAATTTTTTCAATAGCAAAAATATTTTTCGAAATTATTATTCTCATTATTAGCGCAGAAATGTATTCATTATAAGCCTTTTTAATTTATTTTGTGGTTATAAGCAACACGAAACTGAAATTGGGTTATTTTTCTTATGGGTTAATATAATTATAAAAAGGCATGCAGATATTCTTCTTGAACAAAAAAGAATATTAATTATATTTTTAAAAGAATTTTATTAAGAATTATATCTTTCTTTGCGTATGTTTAAGGGAATGTTTCATAAAACAAACACATTTAGGTTACAAAATGCTTGATGCATAAATTTAAAAAGTTTTGCGTTGTTCATGCTTTATATATATATATTTAAACATCGCACTTTATGAAAATAGGATCCTGAAGAAATATGAAATTTTTGTAGTGTACAAGTAAAAATTTAATTTCAGTATTTTGAAATTCGGCTATCCTAGATTGATTACGAGGTGCATTCGAAATTTTTACATTCAATTCTTACCCCATTCTCTAAGGGCTATTTTATTATAAATAAATACTTTTAGAACGAGACATTCAAAAACCAGAAAATGTAATTAATATAATTTTAATAATATATCTTGTAATAAGCGTTACATCCATTTCGCTGGGTATTTCATGAGGTTGTATCACTATTATATTGTTTTTAAGTTATTAATATTTAAAACCCTAGTATTTTAATCTGATGATTGTGTTGGAAAATATTCTCATAGCCATCGCTTCTTGATTTAAAAGGACATGTCGTGAATACCTAAAACAGAAATTATTTATCATTTATTTCCACGTAGACTGCTCACCCATCGAAATTGATTTACTTTTTTGAAAATCTGTATTCAACAAAAGAAACATGACAGCAAAGTTCTTAACTCTGTAAAAGAACCGTAACTCCTCCATAATCCCGTACAAACCTCCTGACAGGTGTAAAACACATTCTAAGCGGATTTCCATTCCGCAGAAAAAAAAAATATATTTACCAAATTTACAAATTGGTGGTCTATTATTTTCAAAACGAGAATTTCTTTTACTTACAACTAACTCGTGGTAAGCTTATAGGGTGTCGATTTGTGCGAACCCATTCGTAGCTGGTCCCTACTCCACAGAAAAAGCATGATTGCGAAATTTCAAGTCTGTACTCGAGAATTTTTGATGTGTAACATCTTTCCTCTCGATTGCTGGAGATTTGTGGGAGTGATTTCGTGAAAAGGGACGGAAATGCATAACAGGAAGTTGGGGAAGCGCGCGCTATTCAGTGAAGTTCTGTGTTTTCTCCTTCATTCAGGAGGGGCTCCGCCCTCATACCCCACCCCTGCGGTCTAGGCCGTGGGATCTTTGTTTTTGTTTTCTCACTTTAGGATCAGAGAAGAAGCTAAGTCCTTTAGGCAGAGCCGTGGTTAGACAATGACAAACGTGTTTCGATATCTGACTTTGATTGCTGCGTACAATTTAAACGACCGGGCCACAGAGCAGCTGGTGTGGTTGCGTGGCAGAAGCGGACACATAACATTTCGTGGCCTGAGCGAACACTTTGAAACTCATCGTAGTTTAAGCGGACACATTTCCCCCCATCTTAGAACAGATTCGATTACCGAATTACAAGGATAAATACATTTTTTCCAATCAAATTTAATTACTTGTATTAAATTGTTAAGATGTTGTAGTGCGAATACATTTTAAACATAGCTAAATGTAATAGAAATAAAAACTTTCATAGAAATATTTAAAAATTAATGGTAAGTAACAATATAATGAAAGGTATGAACGAATTTCAGAAATTTTGTAGAAAACTGTATTTTAGGGTCAAATAAATATTAGAACAGGTGCAATAGCCATACAATTAATTAGTTTTATGAAAGGAAGTAAAAATAAATACTAGAAGTAAAATACGCAAGATGCAAGAAGATAAAAGAAAAATAAATACACACAAGTAAATAAATACTAACTAACCTTGCATCTTGCGTATTTTACTTCTAGTATTACGATGAGTTTGAAAGTGTCCGCTCAGGCCACGAAATGTTATGTGTCCGCTCCTGCCACGCCACCGCTGGTGTTGCGATCTATCGCAAACAGAACAACTCACATGTTGTGGCTCGAAATATGGATATTACTTATCGTCAAACAAGTGGACTGGGTATTGTTAGTCAAGATATTGGGGACATATGTGCGGCAAAATGCTTATTTGAAAATGGACAAACAGTGATTTTGGTAGTCGTATACATTTCTCCGAATCAAACGGTTAAAAAAATTAAAGATTTCCTGCATTTTTTACTTTTACCATAAGCCGAAGGTGGCTCTGCTCTTTTTAAAAAAACCTATCACTTGCTTCCCATGATTTTGAGCGGTGATTTTAAAGTTAACTTCAGTTTGCTAGAAGCCGAGCCACTCATAGCTTTTTTGAATGATGAACTCAAGCTTGAAATGAACACAAATCGAAATGTTTCGACAACTAACATTGGTACTGTTATTCACGCTGTTTTTCAACGATTTTTAAATACTTTGAAAACACAAGTAAATGTGTCATATTTTAGTTATCATAAATTATCATTACCGCTCTTCCCCAAATTGAACAAGTATAATTATTTTTGAGAAAAAATTGCATTACTCCATGTGTTAATTAAATAAAATTTTCATAAAAGATATAATTATTCCATAGAAGATTATTTCCAATCATACTCGATTAATTTTTTTCAGGATTTAAGTTGCTATTGGCGAATTTACCACGATAACATGTCAGATGTTACACATCGTATGCGACTACTGTAAGCCTCGTTTCTTTTTATATTTTTAATCAGTAGCGCCCTCTTTAGCTATTTGGATGTTGATTTCTGCAAAATCCGTTCTTAGAGTATCTCTACCCAGCTAAAGGAATGCACTTGCCAAATTGCAAATTTATAGGTTTTCTAGCCCTAGAGATATTGTGATGAATGAGTGAGTGAGTTACTTTTCTTTCACGTACATAGACTAGCTGTTATACCAGATCTTCGGATAGATGCATTGAAAAATAAAACAAAAGAAATCGAGGGATAAAGAAGTTTTTAATGAGCTAATTTTATGTAAATTGAAAATTAAACAAACAAACAAAAAAGTTTTTATCTTATTGTGACGGATCTATACGCGTCTATGACTAACCCCTTGGGAACTCTTTTAGGGAAATATTTTGACCAAAGGTTTCACTTTGGTAAGAACTTTCACCGAAGGTAAGAAAACGTGATTATGCAAATTAAGTATATTATATAAATTCTGTGCTCAGTTTTGAGAGTTAGCTGGTGAGTGGAGGATCGTGAATTTATTAAGTGCAAATCTAAGTTTATAAAAGTAAAAATTGAAGAATTCCAAGAGAGGATCACTCGGAGATGATCGAATCCAGTTAAAGATTACCGTTCAAGGCCTCAACAGTAGGACTTCACAAGAGTACATGTATCGTGAGCCTTATTTAATTAGAAGTTAAAGAATAACTTATTAGAGCGCGGCGGAGTTGAAATTGAGCTTGTATAGGTTATCGTGAAATCAGTCGAGGGTCCGTAATATTATCCCCAGGCTAACGGGTCTCACCTTCGCGCTCTGCATACTGAGCAACATTCTTATTTGGATGTTTATTGTGATTGCTTAATATTTTGTGACAATAAAATAATTAGAGTGAATCATGTCGACAGATCGACTGATTATTCAGTTCTTCCCACTCATCTAGCAGGGTCCGAGAGCAGACAAGGGGGATTAGAGGAAAGCAGGAACCGACACGCATTACAATATCTCTGTTCAACCTTACATCATGTTTGCCAAATTATAAGTCTGTAAGTGCATAGCAAAAAAAGGGGATTTTTTTAAAATTTAAAATGCTTCCGTAACACCCTTGTATGCCGACTTTTGAAAACTTCTCTCTAATCTGATCCCTGATCAGCAAAAGTAGCATTTCCAAAACTCAAGGTTGTAGCTTAAGTTGCTACAACCTTGATAGGGATTGTGCAGTATTATAAGTTCGAAAGTTGATAGGGAAACCCTAATAGGGATTTTTTTTAAAATATAGAACACCCTTTGGGGGCTCTTTCTCACAAAACTCCCACTTAGCAGAATGACATGGACATGCATGCAAAATTTCAATGTAAGTCTAACAGTTTAAAAAAGAGGAATATTTATCTATAGTGGGGGATTTAACCCCTCGCAGCTCTCCTTAGATGTCGATTTTCGCAAAATCCTTTTTAGCGGATCTCTTCTCCATAAAAGGAACACGCTTACTAAATTTCAAGTCTGTAGGTCTAATAATTCCGGAGATATCGTGATGAGTAAATGAGTGATTGAATGAGTGAATCACTTTTCTTCTTTATGTATATAATTAAACTTCGAAAAATGTTCTTGAAGTCTAATGCATGTGAATAGAAAATTTATAGTTTAAAAAAAACTAAAAAAACATCCTTTTATAGTTAATCGAACTAAGTTGTAACGTAACCTTTTAGTCGCCAAATCTTAAAATTGGATCTAAAATTAGTCACCAGATGCGGGATGGTCATCTGAAAATGGGAAATCATTAATCCTGATGATCCTTATCAGGAGAATGGAACAAAATTATAAAATTATTGTATTGTCATCATTACTGGACAAGTGAGCAAAATTTCGAATTAATCTGACCTTTCAAAGTTGGTAAAAATTGAGTTAAAAAATTTCGTTACATACAAGTAATGCATATAAAAGGTTGTTAAAAAGAATAGAATCATTCTAAATAAAGCTTTAAAATTAAAAATCATCCTTACAACCTTAACTTTAATCAAAATGAGACAAATATGAAACTATAGTACGTACAAAAAAGTACAGACTGATTAGCGCAGAAATTGCCTGCGTTAAAATAATCTATTGTAGATATGTTATTAGATAAATAAATGATATTATATTAATATACCTTCATAAACAAGTTCGAAAATCTTTACTTAAAATTTAAGGCTCCTAAAAAATCTCTTAAAAACTGTTTAATTTTTAAATTATAATGTTACATAGGAACTACGGCTGTAAGAATTATACTGTTGATATTCAAATCAGGCTAATAACGTGCCTGTGAGTATTAATTAAATAAAAGTCTCATTAAAACGCTTTAGTGACTCTTCACGTGTCTCATTAACATTGATTAAATGTTCTGAAATGTGCCCACACGCCAATGGAGCACTTAGGGGTAACTAAATTACTTTAAAATACGACACTTCGTAATGGTCAACAACGCTGGGAAATTCGAAAAAAATAATCTTTTCGAACTTTTAATACTGCACAATTCAGAAGAAGCGAGAATTAAAATTATTCATTGGATCTCAACTCAAGTTTTTGTAAGTGCAATCTTGCAGTTTTAATTACCTAAATTAGAAACAAGATGGAGTTGTGCGTTCCATTAAATATGGTGTTTAATGGATCGGGGTTAAGTTTCAGAAATTGTTCCTTTGTTCGTTTTATTAAAGTCATTATTTGAAGATACTAAAAGAAAAATGATATATTGGAATATTATTCCGAAAAGTGATGCTTTAAGAAAAGATATTTTTCTGATTATTGAACTATACTTAGGGTATAATATAACAAATAAAAACAAATTTTAATTTTTGGAATTTACTAAGTTATTTAAAAGGATAACTAAAATGATAGTTCTATAGATCATTCTTATTAGCGGATATGATGCAAGAAGCACGTATTCAGAACATACGTTTCATCAAAAAAAAAAATTTACATTTTTATTTCTTCAACTTCATTTAAAAGAGAAAACCTGAATTTACAAAGTTTTTAATTTATTTTCTGTAGTTAATGCTAATACAGAGATAAGGTGTTAGGTTAACTAATGCAGAAGTGACATTAATTGTTTCTCTGTATCGTTGTTTTACACATATAATCATTGAAAATGTAAGCATACTATTAAGTGTAGATAATCAATAGGTTTAAGACATGCAAGAATATTACCTTATTTATTACTAAATCTGAAAAAAAAAGAACTCATGGATTAACGATTGCATATAAAAGGGAAATTCAAACCAAGAAAGAGATAAATAATTAATTGTATTCTCTCTCTACATATTTCATAATAACTTAATAATGATGTTTATGTTTCTTAATAAATTATTTTTAAAAGGACAGATTGAATTCCATTCAACAACCATTTCTTTTTTATATAGGGTGTTTAGCGACCGGAACAACAAACTTGCAGAGGACTAGTTGTAGGGGAGACAGAGACAACTGTGGAATCACGTAGGAATGCAAGGCCGCAAATGTCGTAGTGGCGAACTACGATGTAAAGAAGCGATAAAAAAAAGCACAGAAACAGCAACACGATAATGGGACAGAAAGTGTTTCATTGAAAGATTTTATTACAACGGGTATTTAAAATTACGACCAGGCCTGACAACGATGCTGCATAGAATTCCTTACTTCAGGAAGATTCATCTGGGCAGTCTTGCCGTAAATGGCGTTGAATGGAAGGTTTCGTGAACACCGATCCTGCTGGAAGTCATCCTTTGTGATCCGTTTCCGAGAGAGAAGGATGGATTTGTTTTCAAACGAGGGTTGAAAGGTTGATCGCATATAGAGCTGCGGATTGTAACGGGCCTCCGATTGGCTTGCCAGATTACCGGACCTATCATGCATGGACTTCTTCTCTTCTGGGTTCATAGGAAGAGTTTGGTAATTGAGACTCCCGTTTTTCAGTTGAAGATCTCGAATAACTGTAGCTGGTGGGAGGATACGTAGCATACTAGGAATCTTCCAGAACATAAGGAATTCCATGCAGTGCTCTGTGAAGCCTGTCAAACGATTTTAATTTGCGATTTTTAACAACCTATCAAAAAAATGCTTTCTTTGCCATTAATGTGTTGCTATTTCTGTTCTTTTGTGTGCCTATTTGTATCACAACTCGCAGCTGCGGCATTTGCGAGCTTGTATTCCTATATGATTCCGAGTCTCGGTACGTTTGTGTTGTGAGTTGAATCTTAATTTTATCAAAGAGGACTTAACGTAAATTCGAAAAAGGATGTGATTAAATGATACAAATAATTAAAGTGGGGTACAGTTTGAAAATTATATATCTTTCCTACCCAGAGGAACTTGATTCAAACTCCTTAGTGAACAAGTTCATTTTGTGATGGATCGATACGCGTCCTTTCACGAACTCCTTGGGGATTCCTTTAGGGCCATCATTCTTTCAACACTTTCTCCGAGGACAGGAAAACGTGATTATACAAATTAAGTTTAATATATATATTCTGGATTCGAGAGTTTTGAGTGTTAGTGAAATGAGGATACATCAGAAGTGAAGTGAGGATACATTGGGAGTGAAATGAGGTTAGCTTGGATGTGAAGTGATTAGAGGAGAAGCAAGAAAATTGACAGTAAAACGTATACGTAAACAGTGCATGACTCGTGAAGTTAGAATCTCGAAGAAATGCTTAAGTCCACTGTTGGAGAAGTGTTTAAAGCCACATCTAAAGTCCACGTCCACATCTTCAAGGATTCAATGATTGCAAGAGTTCAGGTACTGTGCTCTTATTCAAATAGAAGTTAAATTATATATGAGTGCGCTTCTTAAAACAAGCTTTGTATAAGTTATCGTAAGAATATATTTGAAGGAGCGTATATATTATCCCACGCTATCTTGTCTCACGTTAGTCCTCTAGTTGATCAAATTTATCTTACTTAGAGTATTATTGTGCATGTGTTGAATATTGCGACAAATAAACAATTGAAGCTTATCATGTCGTCTGATCATTTAGTTCCTCCTACACTTCTATCTGGGTTAGAGGGAATATATAAATTCCTTACAATTTTAATCACAGAAAGAAACGGAGAAAAGCAAACTTAACACTGGAATTTTTACTTAAATAATTGAAGAATGCAAACTTGTTTTAAAATTATATATTTATACAATTTTTTAAAAATTTTAGTGTCTTTAATCAGAAGAAAAACGAACTGAAGAATATAGCGAGGTAATATAATAAGCATATATGCGATACTCAACGCTTATTGAGAATTAGATAACAGAATATTAGATATTTATAACATAGGCGAAGTTTTAGTTCATCTCGTCACGTTAGATTCATGAAGACTATGTCAGGCATCATATTATGGGCGCTAAATCATTTGATTTGCCACGAATACTCTTGTTAAATCTCGTGATATGTAAAGGATATTTTTTAAAATTTTTGTGATAGCTTTTTTTGTATTTTTGCGTATTCATTTTTTTAGCAATGTATCGGCAATGTTATTGAATCGTAATATATCCTTTGAGGAAATTGATAAATAACTTATGTAAATTTAGATGAATTTCGTGGAGTTTTCCGTGTTTTGAAAATTCAAGATAATACTTTTATTAACATGTTAACATAATGTCATACGAAAAGGTAAAAGTTTTAGCAATAAATACGTGATAAATGTGCAATAGAATGTGTAACTTGAAATATATATATGTAGATTAGTTCTCAAACTTTCAATACTCTTGAAAACCAATATTCAATCATAATTTTCATTATGCCTCCTCTCTCCTCCATACTAATATCAATGCATTGAACTCAATATTACTATACTTCGACGCTAAAGCTGCAATACGACTTTTGTCCCTTTAGTGCCACTGGCGCATATATACGTCTTGATCAACCGGAGTGTTAACAGCACCGGACAATTTTGAAAATAATTTTGAAAACATTTTTACAATTTTGAAAACATGTTATTGGGGTGGTGTATATTCTCGAAAATAAACAACGCGAATAATTATTGCAGTCTTAACTATAAATATAAATAAAGTAAAAAAAATAATACAGTATTAAAGAAAAACTCACATGGCAAAGACTTTTAAAAACTGAATAGAATAATTGAAAGTGTTAAATATGCGTTTATATATTAAATTAGTTGTTTTTGCAAAATTATCTCAAACAAAAGAGCTAGAACGGGTTACATCCGAGTCTTTTATTAATCCTCTGGGGAAAATAATTCTTAATTGTAGCATGTTTATAAAATCGCTTCTTGCAATTATGCTAAAGAGAATGGTCATCGAAACTATAATAAAATTAGGGAAAGATAGTAAATGATAGTTAGTCTGCTACAGAATTTAAATTATTAGAATTAAGAATCAAAATCCTCAGATTTTCAGGAAGAGAGGATCCTTCGTCCTTATAAAACAAGTGAATTCGTCAAGCCAGGAAGAGTACCATTACATTGGATCCTGTCTAGAGATAAGTGATCCAATTATTTGTTCTAGATATTTAGATTAGTAATTAAGTTGACCGCTTCCTTGACTTAAGAAATTTCTTGATAGTTAAGTTAAATAAAGGTGTTGATTTTAGTAAAATATCAAATTATTCCATGTCTCCAACTTCACCAGGGACCTCAGGGTCGGGACAGAGTTTCCTTATTTTTTATTTAAATTTTTGTACGTAAATCCAGTGCTTCTCAAACTTTCAATATTTGCTACCAAATTTTCAATCATAATTTTCATCGCACCCCTTCCCCCATACAATAACAAAGTATTGAATCCAATAATTATGTACTTTGACACTAAAGCTACAATATGAAAATTATAACCAGTACAAATTATTAGGATAGATATTAAACTTTGTATATATTATAAATTTCAAGTAAGTTATTTTTAAGTAGGATAAGTGTTGGAATATTTGCATATCTTGTTATTTATCTTGGAATGTTTGCATGTCTTATTGTTTATCTTGGAATATTTGCATATCTTATTGTTTATCTTGGAATATTTGCACACCTTGTTATTTGTATGGCAACAGTAAAAGAACTATATATATTGGTGCATCTGGCATTGCACACCTACACTTGACATTACTGGGCAATTGGCTTGCGAAGGGAGCCTCCATCCTATATCAGAACGTCTTTTGGTGCCTGAGGAAAGTGGCAGTCCTGTGTGGATAGGAAGCTAACTGATTGGTGGAACGAACGTGGAAAGGGGGAGTGGCTAATTGGTGTTTGCAGACAGAGTGGGGAAAAGTTAGTCCTGTCTGGCATTATAGTGTGTGAGTGAGTTGCAATAAAGATAGATCTCAACTGCTGAAGATATAGTGCTTGTGTGACAGCAACAAAAAAAACCATCTATTAAGTCCGTACAGTAAGTATTATGTTTAATTCAAATTTTTAAATTGGAACAGATTGTGCAAAATAATTTTTAATTAATTTAGACATTTATTTTTCAATCATCCACTTTCCATCCATTTGGAATTTCTGTAGTAGCTGCTTTGAAGACAAAATATAGATCTCAGTTAAATATAGAAAAGGAAATTAAAGTGTCAATTTATAATATTAATCCTACCTTTTAAAAGCCCATGGGAGTCAGTAGAAATTATTAAACTGGTCCTTAACTTAATATTGATAATTATCAAGTACATTGTGCATTACAAATGCATTTATACGTATATTATATATGTGTAAAAATGTATTATATTTTTTATTATGTCAGAATGTATATTTTATTTCGCTCTTCATATCAGTAAATTAATAATTTTCAATATTTTTTATTTTCTATTTTTTATATACTTACACACCCTACGTAGAGTTACCCCCCCCCCAAGATAGGGTGCTCCCAGTTTGAGAACCACTGCTTTAATCGGAATAAAATTTGTAAAATAATTTGCTCTGAAGATTTTTTTTTGTTAAAAGAATTAATTCCGTAACAAAAATATTCTTTAAGTACTATGTTAATTAAATTACTTTATTAATTTTTTATCTCATAATTTAGTCAGATTTGAATCCTTGATGAAAATTTCAATATGTACTTTAAACATTTTTTTATGTCTGTATATGCTGTCACCTTAACACAGCATTTCTCAATCTGTGGAGCGCGCTCCCCATAGGAGGCGTGGTAACCCTACAAAGTGGGTGGTGAGCAAATCCAAAAATTGAGAATAAAAGATTTAAAATAATTATCAATTTACTCAAATAAAGCAAAAAAAAAATACATTCTGACGTAATAAAAATATAAAATACTTATTCACACTGATATAAGATACCTATAAATGTACATGTACGGCAAAAAGTATTTGATCAATGCTAAATTGAAAACAAGTTTAAGGTATCAGAACACGTTGAAAATGACCAAATTCAATCAAGACAGATATTTTTGTGTTTTATTTTATTGAATAGAGCTATCTTTTGACTTTACGAAATATACTTTGTTTTGTTTCTACACTACCTAGAGGCCAAGTTACAATCAATTTTATAAATTTAAAAAAAAACGGAAGTGGGTTTTTGATCTACCAGAAGTGGGCATTTAAATTGCTCAAAATCTATCATGGCGAGTCTGATAACTCAAAATATTAAGAATGTATTTTTATAAAACTTTTTGAACCTGATATTTATGTTATTTTCTAGAGAATGCACTAAAATATTTCTTATTGTATAAACACTTTTTGAGTTATGGCTTGTTATTTTAATAATAGTCTCATAAAAAATGTAACATTTCTTTTAATGTTTACTCAATCAGCTCTAAAATTTTCAAATTTTAATAAAAAATTAAAATTTTAGTACATTTTCTAGATAAATGCATCTAATTTGTTTTAGCAATACTTTTACTAATACATGTTTATTACTTTTTTCTCTAATTGCTTTGAAGTTTTTCAAAAATATTGCTAAAATCTCACTTATAATGGTGATTTTTGTAAACTTCAGGTAATTTATTTTAAATTTTGATAGTTAAATATAGTAATATTTATTGGTATTGAGTCCTAAAAGAGCATTTATAATGTTTTAGTATGTTATTTTGTTAAAAAGTACTCCGAACGTGTTCGGATACCTTAATATGTACTAGTGACTTTCAATGGCTTGTCATATACAAAATCATACACGAAATTTAAAATTTATCTTTATAGTTTGTGCAGTTTATGTTTAAACTTTCATTGTAGCTATAGCGTCGAAGTGCATTATTATTGCATTTAATACACAGCTGTTGTATGAGGGAGGAGGGAAGAAAGGAAAATTGACTGAAAATTGGGTAGAAATAGCAAGAATTGGACTGAAAATAGCAAATATTGAAAGTTTGAAAACTGCCTTAACAAATGCGCTTAGAAGCCTGACTTTGAAAGGCGGAAAAAGTTTACTCTTATTCATAAAAGGCTTAAAATGAAAATAAAATAACAAAACATTTACTTTTAGTAAGACAATACAATAATGATGAAAAAATAAAAAAGTACAAAATATATTTTGCATAATTAACCAATATACATTCAATTTATATCACGTTAAATAAATACAGATTGATCTCGATTTTACAAACCTCTACTTAGCGAATTTTTCTATTTTGCGAACTTTTTTCTGGAACCAAATATTTTTTCTTTAAAAATATTTCTAGATATTTCAAATTATTATCTCTTTTAACCCTTTTTATGGAGATCGATGGCTTTGAGCTGGTTTTTCTAGATGCCTAACTGACCAAAAGCAACACATTTGTCGAAATTTTTCTAATAAAAACTCAAATAAAATCGACATATTTCATCAGTAGTTAAACTTAAAGAAGCATGCATGCTTAAAATAACTGATTCTAAAATAACGTATATTTAAAATTAATTGCAGACTTAAAATTAGAAAATGTGATTAAAATTCATTAATTTTATTATGAAATTATTTTTTAAAGTTGAAAAAAAAACCACAATGTATTCCTGGACAATCTATTTTTTCCTATTTTCCTTGCGGATTACATTTTGATTAGTAATATTTATAAAATAAAAATGTATTATAATTTACAAAAAAAAAGTGTGTGAACAATTTCTTCTTTTTAATAATATATAGTGTTTATGAATTTAAAATTTATTTTGCGGTTTCTAAAGTAAATTAAAAGATAAATTTCTATTTAATGAATTTTCCACAAAACGAACTTTTTTTCGGGATTTAACGACTTCGTTAAATACAGGTTCGGCTGTATCTTAAAAATAATAATGAATATTTTCATGTCTGAAGCATGTGACTTATATTATAATTAATAAAATGCGTTTCATTAATCAGAATTAGAAGTAACAAGGTCAATTAAACTGTAAGTAGAAACACTCTTAATTTTACCAGCGATAAAAGCAATTCCCTTGTGATACTGATGAAACTCTCTTCTAGCTTCTAATGCGGATAATTAAAATAGACATAGCAGATTGTCTAAAAAAATTCAAGTGTTGTGTTTTTTAATTTTACTCTGGGAATTCCGTGCTAAATTAGTAAGTCTGAATTTTATTTTAACCCCATACTAATTTTAAGTATCAATTAAAGCTCTGAGAGTGCTGTTATTCCGTTGAATTTTCAGAAGTATCATTCTTGAAAGTAATTTAGCTATTTTTAAGTACCCCATTAGCTTTCAGTCATAGTTTGGAATCGACGAGGAAATCTAATTGGACATGGGATCACTCAACAAGCTTTGCTAATGAAACCTTCGATTTATTTTTACGAAGATATGTATGAATTAGCTTTGTATATTAGTTGTATCAGCATAGGCCTTGTGGTACAGGAAATGCGGAACATCGAAAAATGCAGAGTTACTACTAAAATAAAATAAATTTTTCAAATATTTAGAATCTCACTTAAAAATATACATAACATTATATCTAAAAGAATTCGTAAATTTATTGTTATAACGTTGAAAAACAATTTAAATGGTAACTATAGACAGTTATTGGGGAAAACTGATAGTTAAACATCCAGACTGTATTGAATTTCGTATAAGTAATCTACGTTGATTATTAAAACTTATAAGGATTTCTGATCTAAAATATTTTCTGTAATAAATTTTTTGTCATTCAATGCATTTTTACCGTTAATATTTGTATCATTTTTAAATTATCTGTTAGCGGTTGGTGGCTTAGAGGTAGTATACCCGCTTCATAAACCCAAGACTGTAGGTTCAACTCCAGCTGGAGTCGATAGATTTTCTGCATGTGAAAATCGTAGGCACACATATCATATGATTATGTGGCATGTAAACGATCCTTTGAGAATCAATTTGGCTCTAGTATTTACTGCAAAATTAAATCATGGCAATATTTGTCATCCGACGAGAGTTTGAATTAATATAAATTCTCTCGTTAAAATTTAGAAGCGAAAGCCGCCATTAAATGGTTTTTGCATTTGGATACTTGCCGTGCCTACAAAGGCTTAATTGCCAATATGTGCCCCATTAGAAAAGAATTGATACTATATTCTTAAATGTATTATTTAAATCATATATATCAAAATGTGTGTGTGTGTGTGGAATGTATTTGAACATTCTTGTAGCATTCTTGAAGACACTTAACGGTCATTTTCAAACACAGTAGTCACACAACCAGTAATCTGTGAAACATTTTTGATAGTCCGCAAAAAACTTGCAGCACCCTTTATATTTTCATAAAGATTCAATTTCAAAATAGACGAGTATTAAAATGTTTTTTTTTTTAGTACAGCTAATGATTTTTTAAAAAAGTTTTAGTTATTACTCTTAGCGAATTTCCCTTGTAATTTTGTAACTGTTTAGCTACTTTTGAAAAGATACATCTAACTATATTTGATAGGGAGAATTGATAACCATGCTGTAACCCTTTCATTATGTTATTACTGGGTTATGATTAAAGCCATGAACAAATTCTCGTTGCTAAATAATACATTTAATAACAGAAAAATGTCAAAGTTAAACAGTCGGACACTTAGAAGATACAAGACAAATAAAGGTTCACATTTAGGGAAACAAATTAAGAACCATTAGCTTAAATATAATCCAGGATCGAACAGCCAGGGGGGAAAACTCACTCATTGAAGTTCAAGCCCTCTCTGACGGTAAACACGGTGTTTCAAGTTTACGCTACTGTTATGAATCTGTCTATAACGAGGCGGAATCTACATTCCAGTTTTGGAAGTATAATGTGCGATACAATCGTAAATTGATGGCATAATGCATCAGTTCATTAATAAATTGCTATGCCGGTTCATTCTTACTTTTCGTGAAGTTCCTTTCAGTGATGTGAACATGTAAACATAGTCATAAATAAGTGTCAATATAGTTATAGTTTTCCGCGATATAATGGTCAATAACATTAGTGGTCCACAAAATAGAAATGATGAAATTAATGGTATATTAAATTCTACAGGTTGGCAACCGCTGTTGTAATGTACTTATTAAATATGAAAGCCTTGAAAAAGACATCTTATAGGCAATACTGAACAATCCCTCAAATAAATCTTTTTAGTATTTCTTTAGCAAGTGTGAAGTATACGTAAGCAAACATATTTTGATTAGTTAAATGTAGGCAATAATTAATTTAAACTACAGGGAAAATCGATTTAAGCTAAACTAATTGGACTGAAGTATTTTTTCGTGTTAAAAGAATTTCGCGCGGGGGTGTTAAAGCATATTAAAGAAAAAACATATATGCAACCAAATTTATTAAAGTACATTTCATTTACATAGATATGTATATATGTATGTATTTAATGAAAAACAATAAAACAAAAACATTTGCAAGAATTTAATGGAATTCAATACAAAATTGTTAAGATTTTTTAAAAAAACAACGACATTTATTGAGTTTTCGCATTGTCTTTTTTTAGCCTTAAACTGTCAACAAATTGTTCGATATCATTTATTTTTTATTCATTTCACCATTGTAATGTGCTTCTAAATAACTTCTCTTACTTTTCATGATGTTCCTAATTTCAGATAATAGGGGAACAGGAGTTGCATTATTAATTTCCTTTTTTTTGTCGGAATCTGCATCAATGATATTTTTTGAGTTTTGAACAAACTTCAAAATGTCTTTCTCTGCCATAATTGGGGCTGTACACACATTATCAGCATCTACAGGAACGAATTTTTCCGATAATACAGTAGGACAGTCCAATAAGGCTGGCGTTTTCCGCATTTTGTTCATTCCTAGAAAGAAAATATTTCCGCGTTAAACGACTTTCGTTTCATGTTAAGAGAAAAAAATCCATGAAAATACATAGCAGCTTGTCAAGACCATTGTCTTATTTTGTGTTAATCGAAATTTTGATTTAAGCGTTTTTGCGTTAAATGTATTTCGCTCCATATTTCTTAGTAAGAGAAACCTAACAAATGCTTATGTAGTTTATCAAAAACGTAAAATAGAAATATATGTACAGAAAAAGAAAGATGGTTTGGTTATATATGTATATTTAAGAGCAAAACAATAAATAAATCATTTTAAACTAATCTCTGCATTTACTTGTATTTTTAAATTGTCAAATGTGTTTCAGAATGAAAATACATTTCTTTGAAGTAAAGCAGCATTTTAATTTCAAAATATTTTCAAGGTTTCTTCTACGAAAATAGTTTCAAGGTAAATAAAAAGCTATTTACTTGGAGAACATAAAAAGAAAGAAAAATGATAATAATTGAAAGTAGCAGAGAAAATGTATTTAACAAAAATTATTAAGTTTAAGAGGATTAATGTGAATTTCAGAAATAAATAGTTTCAAAGAGAAAAAATTCAACATTTAGTTGGATAAATGAAAAATACTGAGAAATATTTCTTTCATGTGAGAAATTCCCCGTTAAATTTTTAATAAATTCAAATTAGCAATATTAAAATATAGTGTGGGCTTCGTAGAATGAGAAATCATGACAAACAATTAATATTTGCTTTTAATTCAGTTTTTAAACTACATTTTTAAAAGAAATATTCGAATAAAAAAATGTCCACCATTTTCACGTGACGTTTAAAACCAAACGATATTGAAAAGTTTAAGCATGTTTATTCGATGTTTTCAAATATTTACAAGCAATTTCTATTTTTACTTTTATGTATTTTTTCTTAAATTAATGAACAAAAAATGTTTGTCCTAAAACAATTTCTATAAATAAACAACTGAAAATCATTGTATTTTTAAAATCTCCACAATGAGTTTTGTCTCTACAAAAACTTATTTAGAATTTTGGTAGCTTCTTAAATAATACTATTCTTAAAAATTTGCTGAATTATACGATAATACAATTTGGTAAAATTCCATAAGCAAGTAAAGATTAACCAGTGAAAAACTAATTAATATATTAATCTTTATAATTTTTTTTTGAAAAATTGATAAAAATCAATAAAAAAAATTTACATATTAATTTTTTACAGAAAAAAGTATTTAGAGTTGAATGAAAATGACGTTATCTGAGTATGATTTAGGTTTGGAACTTTATATAATCGGTCGTTTTTTTTTGTATGGATTGTAAACTGTATGTTCCTTTTTTATTGTTATTCAATAATCTGTTAAACATATTTTATAAATTTAATGTAAAAAAAGTTGTATTATAACAGAAAAATAATTGGATTAATATTCTTATTAAAATATTACTTACGAAAAAAGCCTTAAATTTCCTTTCCTTATAAGTGGAAATTAAAAGATCTAATTGAAAGAACTTTTTGAATGTTTTCAATCAGAAGTATTTGAGCAAGGTTGCTGTAATATAATCCAGTGAACCGTATCAGAAGCATTTGAACAAGGTTGCTATTATATAATCCAGTTCACCTGCGGTTCACAGGACAAGCAGTTATACAATAAGTCTTTACATGAAATCTCTTAACACCATATTTTGTGTTCTGTAATTTTTATTACTTCAATTTTATTTATTTTTTACATGAATCACGAGATAAATCCTTTGACGAAAATTGTTCGAATACTACATTGCTGTCAAATGGGATATTGCTGTCAATGGGATATTGCTTTCAATCATCTATATTTTGAAGCAAATTAACTACTTATACATCAATCATCCGCTAAGATTCATTTAGAAGCTTCCGTAACCAGACTTAATACAGGGCAGCAATTCTCAAAATGTGGGGCATGCCCCCCTAGAGATGAATGAAAACCCTACAAGGTACAAGCATATAAAAAGTCAAAAATAAAAAAAATGTTTAAAAATTTATTAATTTACTATAAGGAATAAAAAAAACAAAATACATTCTGACTTGATAAAAATACACATTTCATGTTTAGAGCAATCTGTTTTAATTTAAAAATTAGAAAGGAACTGTAATGTAATACTTATCCCATTACAAAAAGTAATTTACTTAAAATACCTCTGTTACTTAAAAGTATTATACACAAAATTTAATACTACTCTTGATAATTTGAATTTTTATAGTCAAGAATGTGTATGGTAGCTTTTGTATCAAAGTACAGCATTACTGCATTCAATAGAATGTTATTGTATGCGGTTGGTGCGATGAAAATTCATCGAAAACTAGATCGCAAATATTGTAAGTTTCAGAGGCACTGATATAGAGAAATAATTATCTGTCATCGCACTGTGTATTAAGTTCAGTAGAAACATTTCAATTACTTCTTAATAGTGCATAATACGAAGTAAAATAAAACATTTTTACGACTTTAAAAAAAACGTAATAAAACTGTTAGGTAAAAGATAAAATGAATTTTATTCCTCTATAGAATATTTTTGTTAAAAGGAAGTTATAGAAAATAAGTTTGAATACATAATACTTTTGTACCAGATCATATTTACGGACCGTTTACGGTTGAAATACATATATATGCTTTGGGACTGAGTAAAGAATACAACCCCAGAAATTGCCTGTCCTTTTTGCCTGGAGGCAAAGCAAGCATAAAGAAACAAATTTGCTCAGCTAACCGATGAATACAACGAAAAATGTAGCAAGCAATGACTTAAGAAAACTTTGCAGACAAACTGAAGTTAGAAAAATCTTGCTTCTATAAATTGTGTTTAGATACCAACTACATCGATAGGTATTGGAAGAAATACTGTACGCCTGCAAAAGAAAAACAATATTTTGAGTATTTCGAAGAAAGATAAAAATTCAATACATTGAACAAATATAAAGTATCAGAAAAAGTAGTGTGAAATATAGTATTGCGTAGATACAAGAATTTAAATTTCCAAGTTTTGATTTCTTAGATATGGGAGACATTTTGATGTTAATTTTTTATTTTTCAACTTTCAAGTGTTTAAAAAGTTCTTAAGGCAATATAGTACCATCTTCAAATTTTTTTTTATTTTTAAAATTTGATATTTGGTTTTAATTGTATTTTATAAAGGTTAATATTTAATAATAATTCCATACAAAAGATTTTGAATTTGTTGCAAACTGTTTGTAAAATTTAAATTTTTTGAACTTTTTAAAACATTTTTTACATTTCTAAGGCTTTTTTAACTATGTCTCTTTCCTTTCAAAAGTTTTTTTTCCAAGTACCTTATAATATACTACATAAAACTTTACATGGATCTTTTTCTGCTGCTACTCTTTAATTTTTTATTATTTTTTTTAGTTAAACTTTCAAAAATTCTCAAAAAAGCATTAATTTTGATTTTAAGTTTTTTCAGAAAAAGTACTAAACATGTTAGAGCTAATTCCATGTACATTTTTACAAAATATACACTTAAGAACATGTATAAAAATTTCAAATCCATACTTCAATTATCAAAAAAGCCTTAGAGTTTTGAATAATAGTATAAGTACATAAATTCACAATGGAGAAAAATGAGTTTGAAATTTTCATTCCATGAATAGCATGACATAATATTCATCAAATAGTCTGAAACTTTTATGAAATGTTAATTAGCTTATTTAAAACTGCTTACCATAAAATATTCCACAAATTTCGAACAATTAAACAAAATACTGCCATAATGATTATATAGAAGTAAACGAAAGAAAGATCAATATTTCACAAAACATTATTATTAATTATAACAAATTTTAATTCATTATAATTAGATTATCGTATTGTTACCCAAAAGAATAGTGTATAGAAAATTTCTGCTCAAATAAGCCCTTTAAAATGTGAGAAAAAACCTTTTCAAGTTTTGACACAAGTCGCAAAAATGGTCGCTAAGTCGCCAAAAATGATGCAAATGAAGCTGTATTTGTAATTCTTTGAAAAATTAGTTTTAATGAATTAATTTTTATTAATTATAATTAAATTACTGTACTCTCATCCAAAATAAGCGCGTATATAAAATTCCAGCTCAACTGAGTGCTTTGAAATGCATTTTATTAATGATTGAAAATTTGAACATGATAAATGTAGAGACAGTGTGAACTAATAATAGGAATTGAATAAAGCAATCACAAACAGAAGTAGTTTGGTCAAAAGAAGGTGCATCTAAACATGAAGCAACAGGAAATATCTGAATATTTATTTGTAAGATTACCACAAAATAAATGCAGTTAATATGTTTGGATTTCATAATTAGATGTTATGAAATTTATAAAAATTAATTTCTGAAAACAATTTTAAATATAACTAACATCTTAGCAAGTTTCAAAGAATAATACCACCTTACCATTTATACTATAAAGGAAATTTGTTTTTGTATGGTAAAGGTAAAAGATTCAGAATAAGATAGCACATTTAAGAGTTCTTTGAATTTCTTTATCACTCAAAAGTTTTACAGTAACTTCAGAATATTTCATTTTTTAACGGCTCTCAAGAGAAATTGCTGAGTGAAGCACTCCATTCAGATAGAAAGTGTGACTTGTTGCGACTCCCCGATATATTTGTATATATATATATATATATATATATATATATATATATATATATATATATTATACACTGAAGTATACAGGATCAAAGAACAGGCTTAGATATCAAAGAATGTAATTTTTCTCAATACTACAGCCTTGTTTTTGTAATAATGGTAAAAAGTATTTTTTTCTTTTTTGTTTTCGAAAATGAGTACTGTTACAATTTTATTCTAGACTAGATGCTAATAAGGAGAGTCCACATTTCTATATCGATAAAGTGAAATAGAAGAAAAAACATGTATTTCTTAGAAATTTTTAGACATAGAAGCCAAAAATACATACATACAGTGGGTTTCCAGAAAAAAGGTACATGCTGTTTAATAGAACATGAGTCTTAGAAAACTGCAATTTTCTTATAAAATAACACATTCTCATTAAAAAAATGTTGGGATCATATACCTGTAACTTATAATTATTTTCTTCTTAAAAATTCGCTTACCATTTTTCTCTTAAATTCTTTTTTCTCTTTGCATTACTAAAAAAATGCAAGCATTGCATTTTTTATCAAATGAAAGTGTCTTTATTCATATTTAGCAAATATGAGTGATAGGCAACAACAATATGTAAAATTATAAGGCAATACCACATTCAAATAAAAGTACCTCAATATTATTTAAATTAGTCATGGAAAATGTTATACAGGAAAATTCTTATACACTATCTACCAATAAGCAATTGGACAACTGTGATAAAAGAGACAAACAAAGCTTATTCATAAAAAATAATTGGTAGAACCTCCCCTGAGGCAGTTAAAGCCTTAACCTTCATAGGCATGCTTTCCTCAAGTTTTTAGATGATAGACAATGGTACGTTCTTCTACTCGGCTTGGAAAAGACATGTAAGTTTATCCACAGACTTTGAATGGTTGGTGCCCACCTTAATCTGGCATCCAATTAGACCCAGCGGTTTACTATAGGATTCAAGTCTGGGAAAGTCAGTCCATGCGGTTCACCCAATTGTCCTCATACCAATTCTTGGTGGACCTCGCAACATGTCAAGTGGAGTTGTTATGCTGGAAGTAAAAATGACCCTACTCGTAAAATTGCCGCAACGTAGGAAGCACATTGTTGTTGTTGTTGTCGTGTCCTTCCCGCAGGGAAGGAATGAAAGTTCCCATTGCTTGTGAGACAGGTTGGACTTCTTAACAATAGATGGAGACACCACCTATCTCCACCTCCACAATTTTGGCACGGAACTGAAGGGAGGGAAATATTCTCCAGCCCCTGCACTCGTGGTTTCTGCTGCGAACACCCACAAGACTTTCGGACCCACTGATTTAACGAGCACGTACTTCGTCTATACTCGGTGGTATTTAGTGGCATCGGGCATCGAACCCAGGCCTTCGGGTCTGGAGTCCGATGCTCTAACCACTAGGCTACCCACGGCCCCAAGCACATTGTTGCCTAGAATAATTGAGTAGTAATTGGCGTTGAGCTTACCATGAATGGGGATCAAGGGTCTCAGTCTATACTACCTGAAACATCACTAAATCATAATTCCACCTCCACTAAATTTTCCCGGGGTCGCAATGCATTCTAGCAAAAGGCGACCTTCGAGCTAAAGCCAAACTCAGATTCCAGCATCGGACTGGTAGAGATTTTAACTCGGGATTCATCACTTTAGGGAAACCGTTTTCACTCATCGACGCTTCAATTTCGAATTGTCTTGCATCTGAAGTGTAGTGGTACCATCTATATAAGCCAGTAACTACCTCCGCACCATGGTGATCATTTTGGTGCAGTGGATAAGTTACTCGGCTTCGGATCCAAAGGTACCTGGTTCTATCCTACCGGATAAGCGCGCCATTTCACATCACTTTAACCGTGGAACGCAGTTGGAGTTTGTAAACCTAGAATTATGAACGGCATCATGACCATGGAAACCAGTCTTGCGGATGGTATTTATCAAAACAACAGTCTCGGCTGTTTCTTGGAACTCCTGGAGTATAAGGATCATCGGCTTAGCGCGGCTTTGCCGAATTTCTTTGGACAGCACTCATCTGTATCTATGTAAGACATATAATCCTATGAAAGACATAGAGTCAGAATGTACTTCGACTCGGCAGGCCCACGCAACTGGGTCTGCCGTGTCGATGCACATTCCGACAAACACCACTCACCTTCCAATTTCCAATCACAAAACCCACTGTAGATATTGGAACGTTTAGCTCACTAGATACCTCACTCATCCTTAAAGATCAGCTATGATTCCTAGATTTCATGATATCCCGCAATTACGCCCTTATTGAAGTCAGACAACTTAGAATTTCGTGGCTTCTTGCATGCGGCTAATGCCAATGCTGTTACCTACACGATATTTAAGTGTATAAGACGTGACTTATAGAAGAACCGCATATATCCTCATTTGCATGGGCGTCCAATTATTTATTGATAGATACTGTTGTATGAACAAATGTAATTTTTTTTAATCTTGGAACAACAATTTTTTCTCAAAAAGGGAAGAAAATAAAGGAAATTCAAGTAAATTTAATAGCGAAGATACTATTTAACAAATGAAGATTCTAAAAATCTTAAATGCCCCTGAAATATTCAAAAATAATTCAAGAAAATCCAACAGAGTTTTCTAAAAAAAATTATGCGAAAAATATAAACTCAACTCAAGATAAAATTAACTGCACAAATATTTATTTCTTTAGTATGGAGATTATAATTATACAATTTAAATATAAATTAGATATGTGTGAGATAATACATCATTTTTTTAAAGAAAAACTTGAAAAACTTGTCTTCTAAACCTGCTGTCGATAATTAGAAACATAGCTAATAATCTAGGCTTAGTGAAAGTTCCCCTAGGCATATATTTAATTAAAAAAACTCATTATGGAATACCAAATTAATCGCTTCTCCATGCTGATAAGCTTATTAATATTTTTAAAATCGAAACTGTGTTATAATGAAAAATTAGGAGATTTTTTTAAAGATATATAGGCCAATCAATTAAGTGAATGACATGAGTTTCAGTTCCTTTTCTTGTAACAAAATACAAGACATATTTCATGATCCCTTTAAAAAAATTGCTTCATTAATTAATTTATTCCTTATTTTGAATGTTAACTAGAAGGGGAATAAGTATGAGAAAATAATTGTAACCATAACAGGTAAAAATTACGTGAAATATATTGCTAGTGATTAGTTAAGCTCACAATAGAGTAACAAACATAAACATCGTGATTTTGAAAATTTGACCAAGTGGCATAAAATATATGAGTTAGTATATTTTTATCGGTTCAACATTGAGCAGGGTTTTGTTGCAAACCCGTAGTCGCTGAAGACACCGAATAAACAGACAGTATAATAACATCAGCACCTTTATTTTACTATCAATTTACAATCAGAAGGTTGTTTAACCCGACACTGCACGCGCGAAAAAATTAACGAAAATTCACGCTAGGGTATTTCATACCCAAGGGTGTTTACATTCTGTTTTTACCGTAAAACTTACATACAAAGATTAAAAAGAAAGAAAAGTAGGAAATGCAAAGTTTATTACACTTTTCACACGTAAATTTAGTTTTTCCCTGTCTTTTTATAAGGGTATTCAGTACATTATTTCTAAACCCCTTCCGTCTTCGTAGCGAATGAGTGCGATGTTTTCATTGGGTCTCATTTTTTAAAAATTTCGTAGAAGCATTGCATACTGGTTTCTACATTCTTCTGTACTTCGGAATATAAAATACTTTAGAGATCAGCGTCTGGTTCGATGTTTAGTCGGTGGTTTCTGACTACTTAACGAAATATTGTGTGCATTTATTGTCGCAACGTTCAACCACACAAAAATATTGTCATAGATTAAAGATTACATTTTCTAGCCATTGAATATGATGTGATCATTTTATCAAGGACGATAATTGCTCTCTCACAGTTAAATTATCTGGATAGATTTCAGTAGAGGAATCATACTTGCTATTATACTCGTCATCATTCGATTTTTCCTCATCATACCCTCAAACAGGCTTTTTCATCCGAAAATACTGTTGTACTATACCTATTAAATTCCTTAAATATCACATTTCTTCATTATAACAACACTAATAAATATTGCATAAGGAAGACTTTAAAGCGTGCTCATACTTTTAGAACTGTAACTGTGATTCACGCGGAGGGTAAGACATACCCTAAAATGTATTGAAAAATATACATTTAGAATTCGCCTACAAGCTATGGCCCCTCAAAGGATATGACCTTAAAGTCAGCTACACGAGAAGCTATTCATTTTCCGAAAAATGTTTAAATGGAGTCTTGAAAAAAGTCAGGG
Source organism: Trichonephila clavata (assembly GCA_019973975.1). Taxonomy (NCBI): domain Eukaryota; kingdom Metazoa; phylum Arthropoda; class Arachnida; order Araneae; family Nephilidae; genus Trichonephila; species Trichonephila clavata. The sequence goes on along the minus strand of BMAO01002543.1, from coordinate 20,435 downwards.
GTTGGTATGACATACCTGTGCTAGAATTGTTGGGTTAAACAAATAGAGGAGTTAACTTAATTGCTAACCTAAATACCTTTTAAAACCCATCACCTATCTCTCGTTAAGATCCGACATGATGGTACTGGTCCTGACTTGACGAGATAACATGTTCAGTAAAACGTAGGATCCTCTTCAACTTATTCAATATAAGTTTAACGAAATATGATTAAAACATAGCATAATGTCATAGTCCGAATGAAATGGATATATCTCGAGTTAATTACATAAAGGATTACTATTCCTATTACAGGATTAAATTCATTCAAATGTGTTCATTGCAACAACAGCCTTATAACTACAATCATGTCCATAAATTAAGATTAATGAAGTTCAGGCAAAGAAAGAGACAGAAGCAAAGCAAATTTGACTTATTTGTAAAGCCTATTTATTAAACAAAAGGTAAAGAGCAAAAAAGATGCTATATGTTTGACATAATTAATAAAAATTGCGATTTTTACTCCCTGGAGCAAATTTCAAAAAAGAACCTATTTACAAAAAAACAGTATAACATGGTTAGTATGATGGTTAATACTAGTCCCGGACGATGCAATACAGGCCTTAAAACGCCTACGCATGCTGAGTATGAAATTATCAATCCGATCTTGGTGGATATTACACCACTCATCAAGCAATGCCCTCCGATGTTCCGGTAGACAGGTGGGAGGGGTTGATGGGCTGCAATTCGTCGGCCAAGCATATCCCACACATGCTCTATTGGATTCAAGTCCGGTGAGTATGCTGGCCCATCCATACGGGTGATATCCTCCGATTGAAGGCATTCGTCTACAATGTTTGCACAGTGAGGACGGGCGTTGTCATCGATAAACAGAAATTCAGCACCCATGGCGCCCCGAAACAAACGTACATGTTGTTCCAGAATTACATCCCAATAGATGTGGCTTGTCATCGTTACACTCTGAACATGCAGGTCAGTTCTGGAACCAAGAATAATTCCTCCCCAAACGAGCCATCCTGCACCACCGTAACGGTGTCGTTCAATGGTGTTCTCTTGGTCGTAACGGGTACCTGGCGCTCTCCATAGAAGAGACCGGTGAGAATCAGACCTCAAACTAGACCTGGACTCGTCGGTAAACATCACACAAGTCCACTGTTGCGGTGTCCACAATACATGCTCTCTTCTCTAGGTTAATCGTAGGCGACAATGAGTTGCGGTAAGAGGAACACATCTGACAGGCCTACGAGCATATAGACCAATGTGCCCTAAGCGTCTGTACACGGTCTGCCTTGAAACTGTCGTACCGGTAGCTGAAGAGAGCTGACGAGATAGGTCTGATGCTGTGCTCCGTCTTTGTGCACGTTCAGCTTTTGGCCGTAACTGCCAAATGGTCCATCATTCGGTGTTGTGACTCGGGGCGACCTGTGCTGTACATCTCTCACATTACCATCATCTTGGGATCAGCAAGCCTGAGATGACCTCTGTCGATTCCATTTCTTGATACTTCTGCTGGTGCATCCACATTGCAGTCGTCTGATAATTTTACCATGAAAAATCATCCAAATGTTTCCTTTGTGGCATAACTATGCGTTGCACTGAATGCTTAAATGTGATTTTGACAACTTTACTTTGCCAAGTTCTATATACCCTCTCTACACTCTCGTCATTGTGACGAATATCACGCCATCTAGTGGTTTCGTAAATGCATATTCTTCAAGTATGTGTGATAATTCTACAGGTGAAATTTTATTTTAGAGTTCAATTTCTGTGATTATGAATTATCCTAATTTATGGTTACAGTGTAGTTTAATCCTTAACCATGGCATCACTCGTGAAAAACGAACAGCTCGCGCTGACATACCATACCCAAGGGTGTTTAGGATCGTTTATTGTAAAATTTATACAAAAGTAAAAGGAGAAAGTAGGAAAATATGTTTATTACATTTTTCACACGTAAATTGATTGTTCTTCTTTATATGAGGGTATCTATGTCATTCTGTTTATACACCTTTAATCTCGACGTGAGTAGAGTGCGATGTTTCAGATCTTAATTTTTAATCTGTATCTTTTAATCTAAATATAGGAGTCAAACTTCTGTATTCTTTAAATTCAAAATTTGAATTTCTTTTTATTTTCTCGCTTTGTTCCAGCACTAGTTTTTCTTCAAAGCTCATCTGAGAAATAAAAAGATACCAGTTGTCTCCTTTAAAGTTATGTCTTCCCAAATGTTTTGTGTCTCTACATATAAAAACTCATTTTCAGCATATCTCTAAATCTAGATCAATTTCAGTGGAGGAATCATACTTGCTTTACTATCCTCATCATTTGATTCTTCTCATCATAACACGAAGAGAATTTCTTATCCAAACTGTTGTACTATATCTATTAAATTTCTTAACAATATCACATTCCTTCATTATAAATAATACACCGTAGTACGAGAAAATATTTCAAACGATCGCATTCAGGATTGTAACGATGGATTCTCGCGCAGGGTATGATACCCGAAGAGGCGGTGATCCAAAAATATATTTAGAATTCACCTACAAGCTAAGGCCTCTCGTATGATCTTAATGTCAGCTACACGAAACTACCATTTCAAAAGGTTTAGAAGCAGCGTTAAAAGGAGATGGTATGACACCCTGCACGAGAAGTGGATTAAAATGTATTGCGGTAGCCTAGTGGTTATGCATTGTGTGAACCCGTGGACGATGCATAATGAGTTCGATCCCTAATTATGTCACTGAAGATTCACCGTATAGCAGAGCTGTGACTTCAAATCTGTATGGTTCAAATTCGAGATTATGTTGTTTGGAGAAAGGATGCCAATTCGGAAGTCATCCTAATCATTAGACTACTGGTAGCCAAACCACATGACTTTGTGGGCCTCTTTTAAAAAAAATTGTAATCTGCCGTCGCTGCATATAAAAATATATATATGCTATATTGATTTGGATCCACAATACAAATATTTATTGGATTAAAAAGATAAAACGGAATGAATTATTATTATTTTTTCATTATTTGTCTAGATGCAAACAAAGAGATAATACAAAATACAATGATTAAATATGCTCTAGCAATAAGCAAGCGATAAAGTTACAGAATCAAAGCTGATGCTGCGGTGGAGAACGCTAGTGTAATCTGCCCTTCTAAGTATGCACATAAAACAGAAATCAATAATAGAAAGGTTGTAGGGAATTTGTCGTATAGTACAAACACACACAAACAAAACTATTGCATGAAATAATCATTTTGTAAGTTGTATGAATCTCGGCAACCCTTGCACTTGACCAGGGGTTGCCAACCTTTTTGGGGAAAGTGCCACAATCTGATAAAAAATAATTATGCGTGCCACTTGCAACTTCTACAACAAACAAAAAAATATGAAAAGGTAAAAAAAAATATTAAATATAGGCTTATTATGCCATTTTTAGGCAAATAGCAAAATTTTAATGCAATTTTAAGTAGTGGAAATTTAAAAATAATATAATTAATAAGACAAAAGTACACAAACTTAAGTTTTATAGTTAATAGACTTTTTAAAGGTCCAATCAGTTAGGATAGGTATTAAATATAAATGTGTAACTTGAAACATTTAATTCTAAATAATTATTAAACAGGTGGGTAATATTTAAAAATTGTGCAGAGAAATTATGAAAAAGGTTGTATGAAAAGATCAGCATTGTTTTAATCATCTTGAAAATCATCAAACTTAGCTCTGAATGAATCCTGCAAAATGGATATTAATTTTTTAAATCTACCATTGCTCGGATTATTAATAACTTTGGTAGACAGTTTCCTCATTACTGGGAAACCTGTTAATATGTTTTCCCCAAATTCGAGACAAAAAAAGCAAAAGTTTATTCTCAAAAGAATATATATGAGGGTAGGAAAGATATAATTTTTCCCTTGTAATATCAAATTTAAATTACTTAAAAGTCTCATAGTACGTTAAGAAAAAAGCTTTATCCCAAAGCCAAAAATCATTCTTGAGTAGCAAGCAATCACTGGGTAGAGCATTCTTTCTTCCAAATATTTTAAAACACCCCCTCGAATTCCATAATCTCACTCCTGCACTTTTAAAAAACCAGCGCACACAACATTGAAAGAGCAATTTCTACATTATAATTTTCTGTTGTAATTCAATTGTGTTTAAAATAAATATTAATGTTTTTATTTTGTCCGAGATAACCGCAATTCTACAAAACTGTAAAAAATTGGTATTTATTATTTTCACGTTTTAAAACTTTTCAATAAATCTTTGCGTGCCATTGTTGGAACTCAGCCGTGCCACACTGTGGCACACGTGCCGCGGGTTGCCCACCCCTGCACTAGATCATGGTTCAGGATTACGAGATCCATCATCAATTGGAGATGGCTCGAATAATACTTCTTTACCTCCTCTTATATTTGTATACAGGAGATAGTGTATACAAATATATAAGAGGAGGTATATAAGTGTATACTGTATTTGTATACAGGGTGCTACGGCTTAAAGTATTCAAAATTTATGGCTTATTATTATGGAATTACCCATCAGAATGTAATAAACTGTTCATCCGTGGATCGGAATACCCTCCGAGACTTTTTGGGTTTAGTCAGATTGGCCACACGTGAGCGCATTATTCGGCAATCGCAGATAATAAACTTGTTACACTGACTTCATTAATAAAGATGCAGACGCCACATCAAAAGGTGCAGTGATTACTTGGCTAAAAGAATTTAAATCAGTCAAGCGAGTGCAGCAACGTGTTCGAACGAAATGGAATGTAGCTCCTCCGACATCAAAATCTATCCACCAATGGGAAAGAGCTTTAAAGGAGATGAGAACTTATTTCCCCCTGTATTTGTATCATGCAATTGTGTTTGTATATTTTTAATTTATCTTTAATTTGTATTATGCAAATTTGCTGTGTATTTCTGTAAAAAAATGTAAACTAAGATTTTGTTCAATAAAGACTGAACGCGGGGTGTTTTATTTCCGGGCGACCGGTTTGTAACGCTAGGCATCCTTTGCCTGAGTTCGGATACCTTGGGGGTTTTCTGCTAATAGTCCTTGCATTGCTTTACAGTGTGACGTAAATAAACACTCACTCTAATCAATAAAGTACAGGACACCCTCAGCATATGGCAGTTGATACCACAGTAAATGAACCGGAAAGCCAAAATTTACGAAAAAATTGTGTCTGTTTTTGAAAGCAATAATAATATCTAAGATACAATTGCTACTTCTTGTCATTGCAGATATTTTACACTTTTAAGGGGACTAGGTATCCTTCGAACAATTTTTTTATTTATGTATTTAAAAAATATATTTTAGCATTTCATATAATGTTTCTATTCGAAAAAATGATAGGAGATGAAATTTTTCACATATTATATTCACACAATTTTAAAAATTTTAATTTTTTGAAAAAAATTTTGAAAAATTGAAAAATTTAATCCTTTTGTAATTATTAAATTTTTGACCTGAAATATTTTGTAATATTTTTAAGGATGTTCTAAGCAACTTTTGGGATCGTAGTTTACAATAGCTTAATTAGTTTTAGAGAAAAAAAATAAACTGTTGATAGCATGCTATAATTCAACAAAAAAAACCTATATCTCCTACGCATTTTAATTTTAAAAAATATATATATTTTTACAGCAAAATGGATCCTTAATTTTCTTGCATGCTATATATATAATACACAGGAAAAAGATGGAACCGATTGGTAAATAATTGTGGAAGGAATAGCATTTGAAATGCACTAATGTATCGAAAAAAACACAAACTGAGAAAAAACACTTTGAAGTTTGTAATTCTGAAAAAATAATTATAATAAGCTTATAAAGTTAAGCTTTAAAGTTTAAATGCCACTTTAAGACATTAGTTATATATTTTTCACTAGATTAATTGCATTTTCTTTTTTTTTTTCAGCCCATACATTTTTATAAATGATCAATTTTTAGGGAGAATAATTGCAAAAGAAAATTGAAGACAAATGTAAAAAACTTTTTTTTTCTGTCATGACATAAATTTGAGATTTTCTCATCATAATATTGAAATATTATCTTTGTATAAAAAAGGAATAAGAACTGAAATTTTGAAATAACTAATTGAAAATGAGTTAATTCAAAAATTTTACTGGCACACATTTCGCAAAGAAAAAAAAAATCTACAATATTGTAATGCCTCAGTAATATCTTGCTTTATATATTACACATTCTTTTTAAAAGATATTATTTCTCTTTTTAAAATAGATTTTTTAATCCAAACGCTTTATTACCTTTTTTAAAAAAAAATGGCGTCAAATTGCTTTATTTTTTAATTTACATTTTTTAAAGGAAGTTTTATCCAACTTCTAAGTTTCCGACATGCACAAGTGATATATCAATCGAAAGATAATAATGCAATAAATAAGATTAAATAAAAATAAAAATAAAACGACTGTTCGGTCATTTTTTGGGTACCAAGTCCTTTAAAGTGTTTCGTATCTAGAGAACAAGTTGCATTGGATTTTGTCCCTATAATCTAAAATTTTTCTTTCGTTTCCTAAAAACGAAAAAAAAATGTATTTCTCAAGATGAATATTTAATTATTAATGTGTCTTTATTTTAAAAAATCCATTTCTTAGACCATCAGATATTTCCTTACAATTCTTTAATATCTGCCAAAATCTTCAGGAAATTTAAAAATTCATTAACGTTTAAAGAAAGTGCGCTGAGCACTTGTTCAAATAATTGACGACAATTTTCACATTCTTATTTTATAAGATACTTTGCTGAGTGAACTCCAGCAGCAATCCACGTTCTTTTTCTACAATCTAACTCATTCAAAATCGGAAAATATATCTTAAAAGTAATCCTCAATAATCTTCAAAGAGACATTTTTTCATCAAATATTTATTATTTCTATATTACACATTTTCTCTTTTAACATTCATTTCATTTTCTTTCTTTCCTCCTTAGCATTTAGTTCTTTTCGATCTCTTCTACCGTGGAATTCACTCTTTGGAAGATTTTCGCATGAAGCAGATGTATTAATTCCCAAGGCTGAACACAAGGAGTTTCTTCATGCATAAACAGAATCAAAGTTAAACGAATCGTGCATAATGTCTTTTACAAGAAATTTCAATTTGCGCCTTCTCGCCAAAAGCAAAATACGTATTAATCTTATTAAATGTTCCTACGCCAAATGATTTATCTCTGTGTTGCCACTTAAGAATTCTTTCATCTTAATGAAAGAACAAGCAAACCGTTTTATGCTGTTTGAAAATAAAAAAAATATAAAAAAATCCGTATATAAAATGCTGAAACTGCATTTAGCTATCGGCAATAAAAAAGAACAGAGGAATGATACATTTTTTTACTTTCTTTTTATGTTCAAATTAGAATGACACGTAAAAGAATGCAGTTTGTCGAACACAGCGAATTTTAATTTTAAGTTAAAAGTTATAATAGAATTTTATCGATTTATTTGTTTCTTAATTTAAAATAAAATCAGTCAGAAGAAGATGGTAATGAGATGACTTAAAAATGCTTAAGAATTCATATGAAATAACTATTTTGGTATCATTTTTTGTTTTATATATTATATTAATTGTAAAATGGTTATTTTATATTTGTAAAATGGTATTTTCTACAGAGATAATTCTGTTATATTCTTCTTTATATTTATATATTTTACAAATATAATTATTAATATATATATAAATATATAAATTATAGAATACATAAATATTTATCTATTTTTAAATATAATAATTAATAAATAATATTTATTCCAAAAATATATTATAATAAATATTAAATGATATTTTACATAAAAATTAGTTACAAATAGTTTTATGATGTGAAATACAATATATTATAAATAAAATATTATAATAATATACAAAATATATTATAATAATTATTTATAAAAATCATTTTATAATTAATATAATAAAATAATATATACCTTAGATTATATATTATTAATTTAATTAGTTTATAATTATAATATATATTTAATACCTTTTTAAATAAATTTATTTAATTGTGAAAATAATGAAATGAATTTAAAAATTAAAACAAAAAACCGATCGAGATACTCGAACCGGGGCCGACCGCGTAGTAAGCAGGTATTTTAATAATCACGCCGTTGCGTCGCTGGCAATAAGTAAAACTTAATTGTATAAAAGCTAAGCATGAATTTCGAAGGCTATTTTCTCCGAATTGACTGCCTATTCGGAAGAAATACACTATGTGTTGAACAACCTAAAGGATTACTACTATTCCACAAATACTCGTCCCGAAATGAATTTCCTTGGTCATGCCCTCCCCTTGTAAGTTATGAGATAAAGTTAAATAGCTCTGTTTCTACCATCTTCGTCTCGCACATTTTTGATTAAATGCTATATTTTAATTTAAATTCTTTGTCATCAAACGATTGTTTGTGTGATTTATGGACGAAAGCAACATTCTCTGTGATTAAATGTGACTCATTTTTAGCGTTAAATATTCAATACAAATCATAACGATATATGTGTAATACTTGTAAAACAAAGCCTCACTCTTTGGTGCGTCACGAAAAAAATCTTCAGAATTATTGAAAGCAAAATTTACGGATTTATGATAAGGTCTGGAAGATAGCTGTATCGATAAATTGACAGCTTTTTTAAATTGCTGTATGGATGAGCGATTTGATTGTTTGAAGAAAATTGCATGTTCTCTGCTTCCTGCTTTTGGTGCTACATATATATATGGGACCATTTTTTTTCTAATGAGAAACATATTTTGAGTACACAAAGAAGTTGTTGAACAACTAAAGATTTAAAATTGTGTCTAATTGAAAGTCAAGAAATGTACCCCTGATATCGCAAGATTAAGTTGCGTTTTGCAGGGACAAGGTTCACACTACAGTTTTATTTTCTTATTTAATTATATTGCAGGAATACTTATATAGTTTTATAATTTATTTCTTATTTAAATAAAAAAATTAAGAAGATACATAATATATATATAATATATGTTTTATTTAATTTTTTCCAACAATATTGTGGGAATAGTTATATTTTATGTTATATATTTTAAGTTAAAAAATATTTTTAAATGTTGCATAAGCAATATATAATAAACTAAATCTGTATTTTCTCCTCAATCCTCTAACTCTGCATGCATTTCCACGGAAGATAAATTGTTTCAAATATTTCCTACAGTGTTGCACTCTAAAACATATTTGTGTATTGGTCTGACACACCAAAGCTATAATATGTCCAATCCCTGATATAGAATGCAGAAAAGGAACGTATGTCGAACGTAATTACATAAACGGAAACGTCAAGGGAAAAAATAATATTCGACTCAATATGTGTCAATGATAGCTACATTCTTATTCGTACTACTTATCTAAATTTATTGCATCTTGTAGTAACGTATTGCAATGTTTTCTGATATATTGCATTAGTATAATTTAGTGCAATAATAAAGGATATTTGAACAAATAAAATCAAATTCATGATAAAATTACACATTGATCCAAATTAAATTGACGCATTGATCTAAAAAAATACACATTGTTAAGATTTTCATTTATTTTACATTTAAAAAGGCTAAAGTAAACAGTTACATACTTTATTTTAAGAAACTTTATGGTCTGCAAGGGTTAAAGATAATTAATTTTTAATGTAAACCAGAAAAATCCAATATCCTCAGATCGAATTCCTTTTTACTCGTATACTAACTACATGTAATTAAAATTGACAAGAGCAGCAAGGATACAACTAAAAATATCTCAAGTCGATAATTTTGCCGGTATCTTCAAGAGAGAAGGAGAGCTTCGTGCAAAAGCATCCTAATCTGGTATCAATTAAATATCAGAAAATAGTTATAGATGTCCCTCGATAGCTGTTTCAAGCTGTTGGCCTTTGGGAAGCGTCACTCTTCAACGTAATTTAGTCATCCTTAAGTGCCCAATTAACTTTCGAACACGTTTGGGAATCGCCATTCAACGCTAATTGGACATGGGATGACTCAACAAGGTATGCTAATGAGATTTCCATTGGATTGTTGTGCAAGTAGGCTGAACCCTTGTTTGTACGTCATTCGTGACATCACAGTCATGCGGTTGTATACTTCACTAAAGTAAACATTGGTAAGCTATCTTGCTTTTAAACACTAAATTGTGCGAATTTATTTTGTTCAGTAAATAAAGAATTAAAAGTGAATGAAAAAATACATAAAATTCTATATATTCGTGTATATACAAGATACCATACGATTTAACGAATTATCGGGACCGAACCTTTGTTCGTTAATTCGGGGTTATTCGTTTTATCGAGGCTTTAACTAAATAGAACAATTTTTTTTATTTGCATTTATCTTATGGAAATTCTATAAGCAAATTACACACTTTTTCTCAACTGATAAAAATACTATTTAGGAATTATTAATCACCAGTTAGTTGGAAATTTTAGTATATTGACTAATAGATGTTTGGAAATCTTTTTGATTACTTTTTCAGCTATATGCAGAGAAGAAAATGCTGCACTATTTACATTCTGTTGAATAAGAAAGAGGTATGTTTTCGCAGTTTCCAAACAATGTAACACACTAAAAACTGGTACAGTTTTGATAGGAAATTCATTATCGATTTCTGGATTCGAATAGTTACTCACTGGATCTGACCAATCAAAAATTGCTTCAACTTCATCTGCACATATGAGTAGTCCGTCAGAAAATGTATTATAATCGTAAAATATTCTCTGTGTTATTGATTAGGATGAGATAAGAACAGAATTTTTCTGTTCTACCTATATATATATATATATATATATATATATATATATATATATATATATATATATATATATATATATATAGTAACATAAAATGAAAAAAATACATGACATAATAAAATTGATAATACAAAATTATATCACTAACAAAGCTAGAAGATTTAAACCAGATTTCAAGAAACACTACTTTAAAAAATGACGGAAAAGTCTATTGTACAAGAATTAACTAAGCGTATGTATAACATGAAACAGAATTAGAAATTTAAAATGTAAGAAACCAGAAGAGTCAATAGACTAAAATGCTTGGTTGATTTGTCGCTGGCCTTCTGTACCCAAGGTTGCGGGTTCAACTCCGGCCCAAGTTGGTGGATTTTCGTGATGCAGAAAATCGACAGCAGCTATGTCGTATGATTATACGGCATGTAAAAGATCCCTAGAGTGTCTGTTTGGCTTGGCGCTCTCGGAAAAATTAAATCCTAGCACAGGTTCGCACCGACAGAGCTCAGGTACCTCCCTCTGTGGAGGAAACTGGGCGTCAAAATTACCTGCTGTGATTGGTGCCGCACTAAAGAGTGATACCTGCTCCTCTGGGGACGTATTAGGTCTACCAATGATAAAAATACTAATCCTCAGCCCGATTGTATATATATATATTTAATTATTATCAGTATCAATAGTAGGCAATTAGTAATAGGATTTATATTATTTTAGTAGTTTAATTAATAACAAAAATAAAAGTAAATTTTGGGGTTACAGGTAAAAAGTACCTTTTATTAAATAATTTGGTACTTACGCGTATTATAGCAACAAGGTCAACGTTCAAGATAACATACCAAGTTGACAACATCAATTTCGCTTGTGCTTGTGAATTGACAACCATGTGTTTCGTTTTATATAACGTCTCCAAAACTTTTGCGATATAATACATATGTAAAGTAATTTTTGTGGCCACATCAAATCTCTCACTTTTTAACAGGACCAGAAGGTCTTTCTAGAGTGTCATAGTTGCGATGATGATCAGGCCTCCCCCAGACATGTTCTTAATTGTTTGAGTTTTAGTTTTGACGAGGTTTTAGGAAAACCTCTTTCATTTCTGGAATTTTTGGTTTTATAGACATGATGTAACTCAGCTACACCATCTGGGATAAACAAAAACAAAACAATTTTTATTATTCAAAGTTATTTTTTCATTCTCGTAGGTATATTTGCTCATTTGTTTCAGTTAGTTCCAGGATCCACAAAAATGTATTCCGAGAATTAAATATATATTTTTTTATTTTAGAAATTATATTAGGGTGGATTGAAATTTTTTTCCACAATTTCAGATCCTATCTATGCAGAAAATGTTTTCTATGACAGGGATTAGCAACCTATAGTACGTAATACAATTCCGAGAGGCACTCTGCACTGCTTTACATATTTGTCAATCTTTGAGTGGATGGAATTTGATAAATTTGTAATGGACCTTATGTGTGACAAACATCTTCACTGTTAGGGACATAAACGGAATTACGAAAAAAATATTCCATAGCTCTCGGCTATTTTGTAAATTATTGAATGTCATTGCTGGAGGAATTTAATTCTTCGAAGGCAGGAAATTGCATGTACTCTGCTTTCCGCTTTTGGTTCTACATATTGATGCAGCGCTACTAATATTTTCTTTAAACTAACATCTTAACTACTACTCAGGTTCGATTATTTAATTTAATCTGCATCATGATAGTGGCTAGTACTTAAAATGAGTTATTGAGACAATGCAACACTAATGACATTACTCGCTTTAAAATTAAAATTAATTAGTTTATTTCTATTAAAGAAACCACATTACGAAATTAAGATTAAACAAATTACAAACAGTTAAAATTCCACTTATCTGAAACGGAAGCGAGGTGATGGGAGGTTGGCCTGGCCCGGCCCATGGACGGTGCGAAGTTTCCTAAAAATTCAGAGTGTTTATTCTACATGATTCATCAAAATCTGCCGAGAATTGTCTCGGCTCCTGTTTTTTAAGTGAGGGCAAATTACTCCTTTTTGCACCCGCATGCCCTTCGGTCTCGCCTAGTCATTGGTCAGGAACCAAGCGCAAAGTTACAAAAATTGAAAGTCTCTCCAAATTTATGAGTCCATTCAACCTTCATGACCGTTGACAACCTGCGCTGGGACCCCAATTCAGGAATCCGACCACATTTTGTAAACAAGGGGAATACACAAATTACATGTGTCTTGGGGTCATCTTCAAACCCGATCAGCATCCAAGCTTTCCAGCCTCCCATCAATATCTAAGTAAAATAATTTTGCCTCATATGAAAAATATTTCATATCCACAAAGAAATTATTTAACAACTGAATACTCAAGATCATGTCAAATTGAAAGTCACACATTATACCCCTGATTTTCAATATAAAAATAGAGCGGCGCAAGCATTGGATTTGCATTAAAATTTTCATTTATTTTATAATGAAGAATAATACTTACATTTTATGCTTTCTATTTCTTATTCTAACAAATATGTTTAAAAATGCACAATATATATACAATTATAATTCTTTTTTTTTACGTTTTCTTAAGAAATAATTATTGTTTATGTTGTTCCTTTTTATGTTAAGAAACACGTTTAAATGATGCAAAATTTACATGTAATAAAACTATAAATCTGTAGTATTGACTTCTATTCTCTAACTCTGCATGCATAATAGCGAGAACCGATTTATTTAAAAACTGTCCTACTGAGGGGCCTTCTGAATCGTATTGGTGGATTGATTTCGCATGTCACGGCTAAAAGGTTGTCAATCTCTGTTCTATTGTATACAGGTGAAAAGGAAAATAAAATAAAAATAATTAATTTTTATGTTAAGTACTACCACAAAAAAAAGAGGAATGAAGTTCAAATGAATTTGAGTTTCTTTACGGTGACGTTTTAGTACCTTTTGTCCAAGTGGAACAGAATTTCAGCATATTTTCACATTTAGGTATTCGAGCACGTTGAAAATGACCAAATTCAGTCAAGACAGATATTTTTGTTTTTTATTTTATTAAATAGAGCTATCTTTTGACTTTACGAAGCATACTTTGTTTTGTTCCTACACTACCTAGAGGCCAAGTTATAATCAATTTTATAAATTTAGAAAAACCGGAAATGGGTTTTTGATCTACCAGAAGTGGGCATTTAAATTGCTCAAAATCTATCATAACGAGTCTGATAACTCAACATATTACGAATGTATTTCTATAAAACTTTTTGAACCTGATATTTATGTTATTTTCTAGAGAATGTACTAAAATTTTTTTTATTGTAAGATTACTTTTCGTGTTATGGCTTGTTATTTAAATAATGGTCTCATAAAAAATGTAACATTTCTTATAATGTTTACTCAATCAGCTTTAAAATTTTCAGATTTTAATAAAAAATTAAAATTTTAGCACGTTTTCTAGATAAATGCATTTAATTTGTTTTAGTAATACTTTTACTAATATATGTTTATTACTTTTTTCTGTAATTGCTTTGAAGTTTTTTAAAAATATTGCCAAAATTTCACTTATAATTGTGATTTTTGTAAAATTCTGGAAATTTATTTTAAGTTTTGATAGTTAAATAGTAATATTTATTGGTATTGAGTCCTAAAAGAGCCTTTATAATGTTTTAGTATTCTATTTTGTTAAAAAGTACTCTGAACGTGTTCGGATACCTTCTGCAATGAAAGGACGCAAATTAAATGGATACAGAACAAAGGAAAGACAATAGATTCATAAACAGCTTCTTTTTAGTATAAAATTTAAATAAATTATACATTTAAAAAACTAAAAAATCACTTTTTTATTGTTAACCGAACTAAGTTGTAACTTAATCTTTTAGTCGCCAAATCTAGAAATGGGATCTGAAATTTGTTGCCAGAGCGGGATGAGTGAGTGAGTGGAGGAATATTAACGTCACACTGTTCAGCTACACGAGGGCTTTCGAGGACGGACCACGTAATTTTGCACAGTAGTCAATTGACGATGACAACACCTGAGCTGGCATCTCCTCTCCTAACTACCACACCGCACCAACGGGAGGACGTTTGAGCTCTCGACAAATTTAACGTGCATCTCTCCTTTACATGGTAGGTCTTTAGCTGCAGAAGGCTTGAACTCTTGACACGCCAGCCACGAGTCCGTTACTTTGGCCACCAGATGCGATATGGTATCTGAAAATGGGAAATAATTAGCCCTGATATTCCTGATCAGGACATTGGAATACAATTATTAAGTCATAGTATTGTCATCGGTCCTGGACTAGTGAGCGAAATTTTGTATTAATCTGACCCTTTAAAAGGGGTAAAATTGAGTTCAAAGATTAGATTCCGTTACATACAAGTGAAGCTTATAAAAGGGTGTTAAAAAGATGTAAAATCTATTGTCGAAATAACTGTGCACGATATAGCCATAGAAGGAAAACAGCTTGCATTGGATCTTTTGATCGATGGACATTATAACGAGAGTTGGGTTATGAAATGCTGCAATTTTACACTACGTTTCTTTTTACTCAGTACTTACTAATAATTATTAGCAAAACGATTTATTATTATTAATCATTTTGCTACTGTTTTTGTTCAGCACTGTTGAGGTTGCTGTGAAGGTCGGATAACTCCTGAGAAAGGCTGCTTTGGGACAACATTGGGATGCTTGTAGGAGTGAGAATTTATAGTTCACAGTAAGTTTCAGAGAGTTCAAGTGAATCTGGAATTTAATCGGAAAGATTTCGTTGGAGTGTGTTGGGGCGTCGTAGAATATCAAAGTCTGTATAAATGCTTTTCTAGTGTCTGACATGTTCATTAGCGTATCAAAACACTCTTAGTTTCCCCTTTTGGTGTCTATTTAAATGAAGAACACTTCCCGCCTACAAACTGAGGTAGAATCATTTCAATTTGGACGTAGCCGGTATTACTATTAAGCTATTGGTCCTAGCTACCTCTCACGCGTTAGACTTTCAGACAAGAGATTGACGCGGGAACTGCACTTGTCACCTCTCTGTCGACTGTATGAAGGAAAGTCAAAGATTGACTTGCCTTAGAAAATAAGCGTTTGGTGTATCCTATCTCGAATACTTTCCCCCGTGCAACTCCAAGACCGTTGAGACGTCACTAGCTCCCTAACAGGAAATGGGTCTTTTGATCGAGACTGCCACACAATTTCTTCTGAATATTCTTATCGTAGAAAAATAAATACTTTTTTAGTCTAAAAAATCATATAATCAAAATTAGTACTTTTTCAATTTTATCACGAAATTTCAAGTCTTTAGTGGCAATACTAAAAATTTTTATATAAATTTTTGTAGTTATTTTTCTTTTAATCTCCATACCTTAAAGCATTTTTCCCGCATAGATAGGTTTAAATTGATATTACAATATATTTCTCCATATAATCGCTCTCTATCCAATTACATATACATATATATACATATGATGGAAAATTATATATAAATCTTAACTATACACTGGATATAATAAGACAGCTATATATAATAATGTTTTAAACTAAAAATAAATTGGAAAGAAAATAGATATTTAAACTGTATGACGTAAATTTAATTAAAAATTAATTCAAAACCGTACAAAATTTATCAAATGTTATGAAATATATAAAACGAAAAATGTATGAGTGAATATATCATTTTAACATAAAGGAACATAAAATTTAAAGATATAAATAACTTAATAATAAAGTTATTTAAGTAAAATTGAGTACAATTGCAGCAACTCGTTGTTGTTTTTAATACCACCTGTCTGACGTAGTCAGATAGAGGCTCATGAAATCCATTATGGCATCGTGCTATATTGTACGCCTGTCTTTAGCCGTAGTTTGAGCACCATGCAGGTGACAGCAACTTATTTGATTTCAAGGACGATCATTCAAAAGTAAACAATTATTTTTAATAGAACTAAAGAAAGTAAACATGAGTAAAAAATATTTAATAATGCTCAGGGAGAAGATAAAAAAATAATAAATTTTATTTTAAAATTATGAGATAGCCAAGCAGAACTATTATTTTAAATTAATAGAAATAATTAGCAAAAAAGTAATTACAAATTCAAATCACCACAATAAAAAATACTGAAAATAATCGTTTATCAAATTATCACCTTATTCATTTTCTAATTCACTCAACATCCAACCTTTCTCTAAGCCTTAACCTTCAACAATACATAGAAACCCATAATTAAGTTGTTCTGAAACGTGATATTATTTCGCAAGGCATCATTCACTTTTACAAGCATCGTTGGGCATTGTATCTCACCCCCCATCATCACGACCCACTAAACCCAGCGACCAAACACGACGGGGAAAAAAATCAGCCCGTAAACTGTCCAACCGTGAAATTATGACATGGGATTTATAAAGCACGGAACGCGTCTGTTTGCTGTGGCGGCAAAAATGGGAAGTCTGTCTGCATTGATAAATTGATTACGACCGGAACGAAAGAAATGGACTTGTTATAGGAGGAAGGTCTGTTTTGTCGAATAGGGGTAGAATATTTACAGGCGGTTTTCGAATGATTGTGTGAGGAGTTTTATGCATTTATAGAGTGGGATAGAATAGTTGAATGCAGATTTAGACAGAGAACTGTTGAAATGAATTGAAGTATGTGACTGTTTTACTTTATTTTCTATTTCAATTTTATGTAGAGTATTTGCTCCATTCTTAGTCAAAATAATAAAAAGAAATCAGCAGGAATAAAAACACACACAGACAGAATTCTGAAAGTTAAGATGAATTTAAATTTCTAGATTTTTCATGATTTTTTTTTATTTTAGAGCGTATCAAGTAATTTATTTTGATCCAGCAATAACCCTCTCATCTGGTGACACAAGGAAGGAAAAATAGTCTCTTTTTTCGAAATTTTTCCAATGGAAACGTTCCATCTCACTCTAGGTGGAAAAGGAGTAAGTTTTTCTCTCTTATATTTCTACATCCATCTCAAATCACAATAAACTTTGTTGTGCTCTCCCATTGGTCAAACACCCAATCAAACTCCGGTTCCTATAGGAGGAGAGAAAAAAAAAATTTTCCTTTAGAAATCTCTTCTATAGCCTAAGTATTAATATTTGTATTGATATTTTATTTAAATGATTTAATTATTTTTAACTGTAATACATTTATAATAACTATTTTTTATCTCTATCTCAAATTATTAAATATATCTTAATCAATTGTGGGCAAAGTAATTCTTTCACGTTATCTCAAAAAACCCAGATACGAGTTCCTGGCCTGAGATTGTCATGTGCTCCAAATATACCTACAGCTATGTAATATGAATCTTTAAGATATTTCTAGAATAATATGAAATCAATGAACAGCTACACACACACACACACACACACACACGCGCGCGCGCACGCAAACCACATATAGTATACAATCAAATGCATCATTCACAGTGAACTTCTGTTCTACATAAAATTATTTCTTTATATATTATTTAATAATTACGTTCATTATTCAACATATTTTCAAAAATATTTAAAGATTTATCACAGTATTTACATTACAGTATAGTTGCAATATCTGAATTCAGTAAAACCCCGAATTAATGTGATAGGTGAGACTGAGTAGTAACCGTGTAAGACAGGGAATAATTTCGCATATAAATACTTGCAAATTATTTTTAGTTGGGGCCGGAGACGAAAGAAAACAATCATTTCGAAAAATAAAATGTTTAATAAAATCTTAGAAAAACACAAATAAAAATCCACAATCCTAAGTTTTTTTTTATCAAGAAGGTTTTATAAAATCTAACAAAGTAGCCTGCCTTCTCAAAGATTTTTTTATCTCACTGAATTTCCTCGTAGTATACTAATACATTTTTTTATTCCTTATTTTGTAGAAAAAATAAGTTCTTCGTCGGATTCTTTATTTTTTAAAATTTTAACCCTTTTTCAATTAAATTAAGGTCTTCTGTAAAATTTCTAACAGTAATTCGTTTTTCTGAATGAACTGGGTCTAAAAATTCAAGTTCTTCAAAGTCTTGCTCATGCATTTCTATGAGCTCATCAATTGTCAGCTCCTGAGTGTGCGATTCCAGAAGTTCTTGAACTTTATCACAATCCACTTCTGAAGATCGCGCGCGCGCGCGATGACTTCTTCAATCATAATACCAATTTCCTCAGGCTCTGGCAGTTATTTCGCCCGAGTTACAGTGATGAAAAGAAAAAAGAAGAAGAAAGACGAATCGACGAGATTTGAAAATAGCGTAACTCTGGGTTCGTTTAAGTCGAGATATTACTGAAATCAATTTCCTGAATACATGAAATCAATAGTCTTATACTATATATATAATTACCATAATTTTAACAAAGAAATGCGATAATTTTAAATATAGCAAGGCAGTATAGGTCTAAAAAAGAACTAAGATTGCAAAGTTAAACATAGTTGCAATGTCAGTCAACCTTCCCCTGTATTTGCCTATACTACTGGGATGCAACGAAAAGAAATTAGTGTAAGAATAAAGTTCAGTTAATAATATTTAGTAAGCTTAGTACTAGACGAAAAAAAACCTTTTAAAATACTTAAATAATCCAGTTTATTTCTGTGCCATATATCAAATAAAAAAGTGAGCCTACATAAATCTGTATGTAGAATATATAATATGTTTATTTATCTCGTAAACTATTGTTTACAGCTTTTATATATTGTAGCATGAAAGGAAAATCTTAAATACAATACATGAAAAAAATTATGTGACCTGAGATAATTAGATTTACATTAATGCTTGTACTGAAATTAGTTTCATCAAATTTTTAATACTTTTATTATTTTAAAATAGTTTTTAATTTTAAGCGAAATATAATTCTTCACCTTAGAGCAGGGATAATTAATTAATTCAATTTAAATATAAATGATAAAATTCAAAACGAAATTAATGATTAATTGGAAGTATTAAATATGGATAAGTTTAGTCAAAATACTATAAAATAAAATTATATTTTAATTAAATATAATTATATTTTACAAATAAACATTAAAACTTAATACATGTAATTATAAAGCTCCTAAAATGTACATATTAAACAACTGAAATTCAAATTCATCCTTTATATAAAATTACCTAAAATCCTTCATAAAATATTACATATTTTTTTTTACTTTCACAATTATTTTTATTGAAGATTTTAAAAATTGAAAGAATATTACTATTTTCGTAATAATTAATCTACATATAGAATATTCTATTGTTTTAGGTTAAACTCCTCTTAAAATATAAGAAGTTTCATAAAAAAAAAAAATGAAAGTCAGATTATAAAATCTATTCGACATTTTAAATTTTCCTCAAATAATTGTTTTATTCAAATTAAATCTTACTGTAAAGAAATCTTAGAGAAATTTCAAATAAAGAACCACAGAAATTTCTTTAAAAAAATGTTGTTTTTAAATATAAACTTTAAAAAAAATCACTTTTAAAATGAAGTCGAGGAAATGTAATTACCATCTGCTTGTAAAATCTTCGTTTTCTGCGAATAAGAAAGAGAAATATTTAAGCAATATATAGATTAAAGAAGTGAATTATTGCTATTGTTACTTAAATTTCGACTTTGATAAAAAGGGTCCGTCTTTAAAGAACGAATGCCCTATTTATTTAGTTTATTCGCAAAAAATGTCCCGTGTAAAAAAAAGGAATTTGTTTATTCTAAAGAATTTT
>BMAO01002542.1:0-143643 GCA_019973975.1 Trichonephila clavata | reverse complement strand
CAGTAATATAATGGAAATAATTTAATGCTCCTTGAGTGACCTGATACCCTTTGATCCACGGAACAAGGGTTGGGGACCACTGTTTTATGGTGCTGACGCTTTTCTTTAACAGTTTAAATGAGTTTACTTCTATTTTCCGCCAACATCACATCATAACTATTCAACAACCAATAATTCCTGGGTTCTTCTTAGTAGTCATTTTAGCATTTTTTTATATCAGTTATTAACTTCTAGTAAAAGTAATTTCAGTTAAGAAAAAAACCTTTTTTTTTTTGGATCATCAACTCGAATTTTAGGCAACTAACCGTTGAATAGTTGTTTCATGTCTATGGACCATGGTCGGCAACCTTTTAGCTGTTTGCGTGTCAAACCAACCTACCAATATGATTCAGCGAACCACATAGTAGAGCATTTTTGAAACAATTCAAAAATTTACAAATTTGTTGAGTTTTGCAAGGTGCCACTGAGAATTTTTCCGCGTGCCACATGTGGCACGTGTGCCATAGGTTGCCGACCCCTGCTTTAGACCATGTCTCATTCTCCAACACTATAGCTTGCTTCTCCATTTTCAGGTAGCACAGGAAAAAAACAATTTTTTGTTGAACAAGTTTAAGTAAAATTGAGTATTTTGACATTTCCGAACAAACAGCAATGTACAACTAACAGATTCTGAGCCTGAGACACTCGTTAAAAGTTTTATATATTGCCAATTGACAATTTTCGAAAAGAATCTGAGATGTATTTCATACTTTGCCAGTTTTTCATTAGGCATTCTATAGAATGCCTAGGCAATGTGTGAAATAGGAATCATTTCATACATTGCCGGCTAGATTTAGGCATTGTATAGAATGCCTAGGCATTCTTTAGAATGCCGGATTTCATACTTGGCCGGTAACATATATATAAAATGAGAGTTTTCGTAACGAAGAATTTTTTGAGATGAGCTCGTCTTGAAGGCTCTATGTTTTGCTGTTATCCGCCCGTATCTTGAATATTTCAAGTTTTATTCAGAACACACACACACATACATATACTATTTTTACTACTATACTATTTTATACTATACATACACATTTTTCGCACAACCATGTATTCGAAAGTTCGTTTTTCTGTTCCAGCTTTCGAATACTTCTGTCAGATTTATTAAATCAGCATGTAGTTGATAATAAATACTTTCTCATTAGAATGAGTGAGAAATCCTGACATTACTAACACTATGCGTAATCTTTCCCTTTTCTAGTCGTCTCGTATAAAAAGTAACACCTACTCTTTCTCTCAAAGCTAAGTCGCCAACATTACACGGAAGCTTAGTCATAGGTTAGTGCTTTTGTTCAAGACTCATTTCTGGCTTAATGACAAAGAAGGCACGCTAATCTCTCTTATGCGGTGCTCAATTTACTCAGGTGCAAAAAGGGCCCTTAATTGCCATTTTCGCATTTAGAGTAATACAGGAAACAATACATTGTTCTTGCAATGAATGCAAACGATAGCAATGCCCGATGTCATTAAAGATTGCAACTTCATCATTTTAAAGAAGATAAAATCAATGTCAACTCTTAGACTATTCATTTAACCAAAAAAGGAGGACTAAGCTTCGATTTTTCAGTTGTAATTCACATTTTATAAAGTGATATTACGATAGGATTGCATTTTTTCTTAATAACACACTCAAGCATAAGATTAAACGATTTAATCATCTAATACACATTATAAGTCGATAATTAATTTCTCTGCAAATTAAAGAAAACTGAAAGGATACAGATAGCTGTTCTTTTATTTCTATATTGGGTTAATTTAGTCTCGGTACACATTGCATGCAAATGTGTACAGATATTCTCCTTTCTTATTTTTCGTGATCCACGATTCATTTCGTTTTATTGACCTCCCTCATGCAAGAAAAAAATAACCTGCCCATCATGCATATCATTATAAAGGAGTAAACTAAAAAATTTTCTTAGAAAAAATCTTTTTATTTTTCATAAATAAGTTTCCGTTGACCGTTACATACAGAGGCGGTTCACATAGTACTCCAGACTTTGAAAAGTCCCTTGCAAATTCTAAAGAAATCTTATGACTAACATCTGTTTCCGGTCTAAACTCTATTGAGTTAATCCTCTATTTATTCTGAATTACTACCGTAGAAAACCTTTTTGGTTGTGCTAAAAGCAACAACACAACCTTAATTTGCTCACTGCAAAAAAGTTCGCAAGATTGATTATACTTGTGTATACATTGTTATCCCCGAAATATAATTATTATAGTTTGACCGAATAAAAAATACATGCAACTTAAGTTTGCCTTTTCATCGAAACTTTTTTTTTTCAGATGTTTCATAAATTTATATACAACCCATTATTTTGTAAATTTAAAAAAAAATCAAACTCAGAAAAAAAAAGTTTTTATTTCATCTCTCACTATATATATACACACACATTATTTATTTTAAAATATAGTAAAGAGGAGACTTTTATAACTGAAAAATTAATTGGCTTACAATATGCGCTACCGTGTAATTACATAACGTTTTCTACCTTTTTAACAAAGGTTTGGTTTTTATTTTCTACTGCAAAATAGTAGTATTTGAATATCAAATACATTTAAAACTCTATCGAATTATAAGAGGGACAGAGAACACGCTTCTCTGTATTTGAGATGTGTGTTCTCTGTATTTAGTACTTCAAAAAAATTGTTTTGTTATATTATAACAGTCTATTTTTCAAAAGGATTAATATATTAATGATTAAAAGTTGATATATATTCGCTTCATACTTAATTCAACCAGTCTTCTTTCGGAAAATGGGAGCCGATTTACACTATTAGGAACTGGACTTCAAGGTCTTCATCTGGAGTTTTGAATAGTTCAAAGAGTGTCTTATACCCCAGTTGCAATGCCCCTTGGCCATGGCTTTACGAGTTTTATCACCAATACACCATCGTGTGATGTAAAGAATATCTTTATACAAACGTTAATTTCCAGCCTATAAAATAATTTATTGAGTTTTTTGCAGTTTTAGATTGATTAGAAATAATATTGAGATATAAATATGAATGCTAATGAAATCCTTTAAAAATAATTTTTAATTTGAAGTGCTTAAAAAACGCGCTTTTATTATAATCTTATTAGATCATATAAATATATTAGTGCAATCTAATCAGATTTCTTTCAGTTTAAAAAGGCTCCCGTCTTTTATTCTTGAGCCAGCAAATCAAATTGAAACACAAAATCCTTTACCCCCCATTCACTATTTTACTATAATAACTCAAATTGAAAAACACAAAACCTTTAATAAGATTACGCAAATGAATTTGGAGTATTCTATACTTTTGTTAATAATATCATGTAAAAAGGGCTCTTTTGGAAATTTTATTACATGAGAAACGTAGATTTAATTTGATCCAATGCATGGATTAAAAAATGTTTCTATAGCTTTTAATTTTCGTAATTTGATTTTATTCAAAGTATGTCTTCCACGAAAAAAGATGCACATTGATAAATTCGATATTTAATTCAGATGTTTTAACTTGAAGTTTGATTTTAAAAACTGTAAGCTATTGGTACATTTAACATTTAATAGAATGTTTCATCTAAATTTCTTGCAAATTAATTTTCAGAATATATTTAATTATACTCCGTTTATATTATTTGAAAACTGCATTAAAAAAAACAATGTATATTTTTCATTATTCATCATTTAATTATTTGTTCTGGAGTCCTGAATTTTTTTTCTTTATACCTTTCATGTCTTAACTTTTTTTCAAGAATCTTAATAAGAATATTTATGTTCTCAATTAATAGCACTTGGGCTTTCTTACTTTATTTTTGTATGCATGTGTTCTGGGATATTAATTCCTTATAACATTGTTGTGTTCACTTTTATTTTAATTTATTCGTTTAGCAGAATTTTATTCTGTTTCATTTTATTTTATTTTATTTAACTTGGGGATTCAATTTTTCTTTTCCCAAACTATTTGCGTTAATAAATTGAATGAATGTTATAATTGTGTAATTTTGTTCTAGTTTTATATATTATAATGGTGTTTTAGATGCAGTTGGAAGGGAAATTTTTGTTGTTTAGAGGAGATATTTAAGATATCCGAACACGTTGAAAATGACCAAATTCAGTCAGGACAGATATTTTTGTTTTTTATTTTATTGAATAGAGCTATCTTTTGACTTTACGAAACACTTTGTTTTGTTTCTGCACTACCTAGATGCCAAGTTACAATCCATTTTATAAATTTAGAAAAACCGGAAGTGGGTTTTTGATCTACCAGAAGTGGGATTTAAATTGCTCAAAATCTATGATGGCGAGTCTGATAACACAAAATATTACGAATGTATTTCTATAAAACTTTTTGAACCTGATATTTACGTTATTTTTTAGAGAATGTACTAAAATATTTCTTATTGTATGAATACTTTTTGAGTTATAGCTTGTTATTTAAATAATGGTCTCATAAAAAATGTAGCATTTCTTATAATGTTTACTCAATCAGCTATAAAATTTTCAAATTTCAATAAAAAAATAAAATTTTAGTACATTTTCTAGATAAATGCATCTAATTTGTTTTAGTAATGTTTTTATTAATATATGTTTATTACTTTTCTCTCTAACTGCTTTGAAGTTTTTCAAAAATATTGCTAAAATTTCATTTATAATTGTGGTTTTTGTAAAATTCAGGTAATTTATTTTAAATATTGATAGTTAAATAGTAATATTTATTGGTATTGAGTCATAAAAGAGCATTTATAATGTTTTAGTGTGCTATTTTGTTAAAAAGTACTCTGAACGTGTTCGGATACCTTAAACCTGTGTGAGAGAGAATGAAAAAGCACCGGAGAGATTAATTGCATTTCCTTATATACCGAAAATGTCTCCAGCTTTAATTGAAACTGATGAAAATTTAACTTGGAATATATTATATTTCGATTTAACAGTAATTTTTTTATATGTTAATAAAAAAATGTTCAAGTATCATTCATTTTCATGCCACACCTGTTCCTCTAAACAGCTTAATATTTTATATCTTTCCAAATGAGAGTTTGCAAATAAATATAAAAAAGAACTATATTATTTTTAATATACCATCTTTTGTGAATATCTGATTTCTATAGATTTAAGAATTAGTCTCGATGCCCGAACTTCACATTTTGATTTTAAAAAATATATGCAATTGAAATTCGCATTTTATTGTTTTACGTGCTTAATAAATTAACTACATTATGCATGGTTAGCATTCAATTATAGAGCCTACTTTCAATAGAATGTTTACTTCAAAAATATCGAAAAAATAGTAGAATCTGTCTCATAAGGAAAATATATTTAAATAATGAAGCTATAATTTAAAATATATCCATTTGAAGGGGACTCATTTTCCATAATTAATACATAAATATGACTAGAAGCGTACTTAGGTTTTGATTTCTTAGGTTTATATATAAAAATTTAAAAATCAATTTTTTAATATAAAAAAAATATTTCCTGAATATTTATCAAATGTGTTCATTTCAATCTATAATTCTATTACAGTACATATTATAGTTTGATAGTAATCTTCTTGATTTTTCTGCAAAGATTTCAAGAATCTATTTATTTATTTACTTATTAGAATAACAAATAAAAAAAAGGTTTATTGAAAAGATAACGTTCCCATGGTAACTAAAAATGTCAACAAAAATGTAATAACTAATTTTTGAAAACAAGACTAATTATTTTATCTTTTTCTTATAGTACGCTTGTTTAGAAGGAAAAGAAAAATGTTTAAAAATATAATCTATATAAACATCTCTAAAAATCCATTACGGTTGTAGTTATTTGTACAACTGCGCTGTCCAGGATAATATCGTATTACTACTAAACTATCAAAAGATTTTTTAAAAAAACTTTTAGTAAATAATACAAACAACTCAGACACATGTCGTTTATTATCTTTTAAAATTATATGTAAAGACGAATTCACAATAATTTCCATCGAGCTATCATTTATTTTGCTTATCTAATCTAAATTTAAAGAGAATACACTAATGCAAAAAAATTTAGAAATATGCTTAGTACACATGGTTTTTGTTTATTTTATAATTTGCATGTAAAATCTAATTTGGGTAATATTATCTATAACTCGATATATGCAAAATTCGCTCTCTTAAAAACTATTTTGTATTTTAACATTGAATATAGAACCTTACTGCAATCACACACACATAAATTAAACATAATCTTCAATCCATTTTGTTCATTACCATGATTTGTTTAATGTTCAAAATTCTGTATTCTCGAATATATTTCTTTCACTTCTGGCATACTAATAAATAATCAAGCACTTTATATCTCTGGTTTGTCTGTGATTTTTAAGCTAGAAGAGAGAAAATTTGATTTTTTTATATAAAATAATGCGCGAATTTCCTTAAGCAGCGTATTTGTTTTGCTTTGTTTTCAAACTCAATTAACAATTTTTTTACTATATAAAAAGTACAGACTGTTCAGACGTGTACTAAACTTAAGAAAATTGTTTTAATTATATTACGTTTTACAGCAGAAGAAAAAAATATATATAGATATTTTAAATTAACTATTAAGAGGTTTAAATTTGTTGAATTCAAACAATGCTACGCAAGAAAATAACATTGAAAATGTTCAGTTAGTTAGAAATTAAATAATTATAAATATCCTAGATTTATATAGTGTATTGTAATTTATATAGAGTAATTAATTGCATTTGTGTGTTTAATTTATTACATTTTCCAGTCAATTTCATTTAGAAATCGAAACTTTTTTTTGTGTAATATTTCTTAAATTTAAAACTTTGAATCATTCTTTTTTATATATAACCATTCATTCTAAAATAAAAACAATAGAAAAAGCGAGCGAGAGAACAGGGCACATAATAAATATACCTAGTGGTGGCTTGATCATCTTCTGACTTAATATAGTTTTGTTATCCGCTTTATATTGTTAAATCGCTTTCCAATCTTTATATTAGAATTTTCTAAATTTGGATGAAAAAAAAGTTTTCGCTAGAATTTTAGGAATTTTTCTTAAAGTTATTTATTTTAGCATAAAAGTTTTAATTTGTTTTTTATTGATAGTCTTTATCTCTTTTCTTACGCAATGTGAACCGAACAAAAAGTCTGTAAATTTAAGTATTCTCTACAAATTTGGAATTTATTATTTTATACCTATTTTTTATTTATTAAATGTCTTCTAAAATCAATGTCAAAAACGTACAAGCTTCCTCTTTTTTCTTTTTACTTTTTGTTTATTTTATTTGTTTTCTTCATAAAATTTTATTTATTTTAAATTTCTTTAAGATTAGCATTTGTAAAGCTGCATACCAAAAATATGAGTAAGGAAAAATTGCTTTCAACCTGTATAGCTTAGTTGTCTTTCATGTCCCTGTTTAATGAAAAGTTCTTTATTTGAAGCTTTGTTTAAAGCTAAGCTGACGTAATAACATTTTAAATCTCTTATAAGATTTTCCTTGACTTTTGTCAATGAAAAATTTCTTGAGAATCAGATTAAAAACTCAAATAATTCTACATTCACCCGTCATGATTGAATTATATAACAAAGCTTACGATAAATACCCCATAAGGTTTTTGTCAGTCGGCTGTTTTGAATTCCTAAACCTATAGAAATTCTAATTTCTTTCCCAAATCTAGTTTATTGTATCAATTTGAATGCCGTAAAGGGCATCCAAAAGGCTAAGCGATAATAATATGGTTTGTATAAAATTATATTTTCCTCAAAATTTTTCTGAAAATATTTTTATGTCTACTTTAACCGGTTTGTCCGGACATAGCACGAACTACTGAAAGTTGACCGCAAGCGATTGGCCCGTACGCTGTAGGGGTACTAATATTTACTTTCTTTTATTTTCGCATATTTTTAATACTTATGGTCATATTATTTAAAGCTAGTGAAAAGGTGATGCATTTTTTGACTGTGATATTTAAATGCTTTTCATCTGGCACTTTCTTTGAGGTAAAGACGGGAATTTTTCTTTGATGAAGGCAAGAATTTAGATTCTTAAAACTGTGCTCTACTTTATGCAATGCTTTTGCACTCAGACAGGCGATTTTTTGAAATTACGGATAATACAAACAACAAAAACACTTTTTTGTTAAAGGTTGAATTAAATTTGGATACAGATTCATCACTGTCTGCTAATTATTTCGATCATTCTTCAAGAGAACACACACAAACATCTTCACACATACACACTAAGTCCTCAACCGTTTGAGGAAGTATTAACATAAAATTTTTTTCTAAGATATATGAAAAATTCTTCATATCCTGCAGAGTGTACTTAGAAAAAGTAAGCATTAAAGAGTTTTTGTGTTCCCCACACACATAATTGTAAAATAAAAAAATAGTGTAAGAACTTTAAAATTTAAAATTTTAAAAAAATAAGATTCTCCTATTTTTTTTCTTTTAAGTATGGTGTTTAATTATATCATCGGCCTAGTTATCAAAATACATAACTCCTTCTGGATGAACTTTACAGGAGCAAGAAAAAATTGTTTATTTTTACTATGCCAGGAATTATTTCAGTGCAATTATGAATCAGTAGTAAAAATGATCAAGGAATTTAATTTTACACAAGTTATTTTTAGATTTTTAAGATTCAAAATACTCCACTAGATGTCATTGAAAGTATTTCGATAGTTTGTGGATTTACGCATTCTAATATTAGGCCGACGATATACAATAAAAAAACGTGCCTTTTTTTTTAAACATTTTTGGTAAATTTTGAGCTGTTAAGGGGTTAAAGATTCATTTGTGGGTTTCAAATCTTTAAGAAATATTTGAAATATTTTCAGAATTCGAGGGAAAATATAGTTTTAAGCTTTCAAATCGATACCCACAGTTCAGATTTGGGAAGGAAAATAGAATTCTTGCGGGTTTAGCTTTACACTCGCGAATTCAAAATGGTGGACAGTTGAGAGTCTTAAGGCAAATATCTAATGTTTCTTTGCGAAGTTAAGCACTGTTAAATGTGAATTACAATCACTTAATTGTTCATTAAATACAGCTTGATTGAAATGTTCGTTAAATGGCCGGATTTGCGAGCAGGGAACCCTGGATAAGAATAAGTAAACTCAATGTTGGCGCAATGCCTGATCGATGTATAATTCCTATTCCTTTTATTTTACCATTCTTCAGTAGTAGTAACTTTCACTCGATTTACAAACATATAACCAAGTTTTAATTTGAATGCAGATGAGAAAAAAACATTGACAATTCTCATGACAAAAGGTAATTGGTCATTTCCCCAATTAACTTTGCGGTTAGCCCCCTCCCAGTTGGATATAAACAATCCTTCTGGAGAAAAAAAAACAAAGAAACATCCTCCGAAGTCGAGCGTGGATGTCGCTGTAGTCTCCTTTCTAGCTCTGGGATGTGGCCTAAATTCTCCTCTTCATTCCTTTGTTCTTTTGCCTTCAATGACAAATCTCGGATTACAGGGCACGGGGACCTTTTATAGAAGCAGGCACCGGATCGGTAGTTCCAGTAGTCAGCCACGCCGAGCTCTGCTGTAGCCGGTGCCGGATTGAACTGTTTTCTCTACGGGCAAAGGGGTAAATTGAACGCGATTAGGCTTAATTTTGATGTATGCTAAAATTTTTAGGCCAGGGTCCAATGCTAAGGTCTTTTTGAATGCTTGTCTCAATGGTGATGTTTTCAGTTGAGGAGAGATTGGGTTCAGAAAATAAATGAGTAGAGGGAAGATGAAAATACAATGGGCGGAATGTTGTCAAATATGTGTAAGGTCACACTTTTGTCCCTCCCTCGCTTCAGCAGTTGGGTGTACCTCAACGAATGGGGTATGAATAGAAAAAGGTAGACCTATACATTAGTCGTAATATTATTAACGTGGAATATATTACACAGGTGGATCAGAAAGTTACAAAAAACACACGAAAATACGTTACGTAGTTTCCATAGCACCCCCCTTAAAAATGCTTGTAATGATAGAAATTATTAAAGAAATGCAAGAGTGCTCTTGCCTAAAAATAATACGTTTTATATTAGTAAGTTTTTATTTATATGGTTATTTTCATCTAAGACTTTATGAAACCATAGTTATTCAGAAGCAGTAATAGTATAAACTAAATTATTTTATGAGCAAAAAAAAAGTGCAAGAGAAAAATTTATCTTTAATGCAAAACATGTTGCGAATTCAATGTTCGCATTTCAATTAGACATGTAAACAGAAATTAGTCTTTACTTTAAATAATTTTCATTTTCAACTAGGAATAGTAAATTTTAAAGAACCATGAAGCATATTTCGGAGTTCTTAAGATGTCTGTGTAAAAAATCATATAGCTCTGATATTTGTTTGTTTTTTTAAAGTAAAACTTAACATTTATATCATCACATATTTAGCTTAAATAATTCACATGTATAAAAAATGATACAACATTAAAATTTCTTTTAATTCATTTTCAATAATTGTTATTGAAAATGAGTTATCAACATTAACAACAGACAAACTTAAAAATTAAGGGATATTAACATAAATTTCAATTGGTTATTTCAAGAAACGAAATAAATTAAACGTGAATGTTTGGTGTGTTCATATTTCATTTCAAAATAATTTAAATAATTAATTCTTAACTATTTAATCCAAAATTAAATTTATAAAATTGAGGGGGGGGGTTATATTCATAATATAACACGAGAAATTCTCCGTATGCAAAATCGTACTCAATATCAAAAATAAAACATCTATTTTAGAATAGTTTTGCACAAGTATGCGACATTTGGGGTCGTGTCTTGAGTTAGAGTCTTAAGGCAAATGAAGATCTACTGTGTGGAGGAACGGATGCACGTCAAATCTGAGGTTGCAGTAAGGAAATTTGGGGATTAAGTATCAACTCAGCAAAATATCTTCCTCGTCAGTTAACCGTGACTCAGGATTACATCACCAACAACCCTCGTATTAAAAAAATAACATATTTCTGTACTATAAATAATATTAAAGCTAATTTAATTACTTTAAAATAAAAAATGCGATTCAAAAAAATAAGTCAAAATAAAAATTTTGACAGTAAGAAATGTAGAATAGTATCACGTTCGCAAATGTTTTCATTTTCTTTTTAAATCGTACCATGCATTTTTTTTAAACGTATTTTGTTAAGAACTCTTAATTTTTGATCACATTAATTTAATATATAAAAAATTTTCATTTTTAGTAAACTGATGTTCTTATCAATTGAAATGTGGCCACAATAGCTACGTATTCATAGTTGTTCTTGGACCAGCGTTAATTCTGTCGAATTATAAGTTCGAGTCCTGGTGCCATACTCCAAAATGGGCACGGAAGCCTAGTGGTCAAAGTAACAGACTCGTGGCCGGAGTGTCATCAGTTCGAGCCTAGTACCGTTGAAGACCCGCCGTGCAGAAGAGACTGATGCATGTTAAATCTGACAGGGCTCAAACGTCTTCCCGTTGAAGTTAGGGGATGCCTACTAAGGTGTCGTCCTCGTCACTTGACCATGGTTCAAAATTACGAGGTCCGTGAGCCAAAAGCCCTCGAGTAGCTGAATTGTGATTCGTTAATACTCACTCACTCACGCCACACTCTAAAGGTCGGTCGTGTAAAGCGGTTGATGTACGCTTATTCTATCTAGGCTCAGAATCATTACATTGGCATAGCGTGCAAGTTTGGACAGTGGGATGCCAACTCAAGTGCCATTCATTTCCCTTAACCGTGGTTCAAAAGTATGAGGTGCGTGTATCTTCAAAGAGCAACGCTAATAAAAAAATCTATCAAACCTGCAGTTTAAAAAAATGGGAAAATTTTCTAGACCAGGGGTGGGCAGACTTTTCCAGGGTGCGAGCTACTTTTAATTTTTTCAAGGAGTTGTGGTCCACCCAGTCTCAGTGGCACACACAAGGTTGGGGAAGGGATCCATGGGTCCTGACCCTCCCTCATCACCGTTCATTTTCTTCCGATTTATTATAATCCCATGTTTATAGTGTGTAAAATGTAATTAAGTATTTTGGTAATAGTAATTTTTTTTGTTTATTAAGTTTAATTATTTATTCAGTAATTTATTTTTGCTGTTTTTTGTTCCCGACAATCGAAAAAATCAAAAAAAAAATATGTCTGGCTGCTTATTGGGGTATGATACGAGAAAGGTTGACCTTCAACCCTCGACCCCCTTCCCCTTAAAAATTCTTGTGTACACTACTGCCCAATGTCGTAGGTGTGGTGTGACGTAAGGGGGGAAAAGGTTATTATTATAACAATAAGTAAGGAATATGTACTTACCTACAGAACTTAAATAAAGAAACAACACTTTTAAAACCACGCTTAAAGAAAAACGCAAGATACAAACTTAAGAATAATAGCCCCAAATATAATTATATCAAATGATACATTTACTATGAAACAATTCAAAATACATTTAAAAAATAAAACATTTTTATCTAAAGTTAGTTTTTGTTGTTATAGTCAGTAGAAGTAGTAAGTCTGCGTACTGTCAGCCAATCTTGAATTTTCCATATATAATCACTAACTGCTAAAATTTTTAAGCGGTCACCCTAAAATGTCTTGGCGGTTCACCGGTCGATCGCGACCGACTTAATGCCCATCCCGGTTCTGCATTATTGTATTAAATTTAATTAGAAACTGTTTTAATGTAGTTATTAGATTCACAAACTAAGGTGTCTGCTTCCCATGTTTTAATACAGCTATTTTAATTATTCGTTTCCTTTCCAGGTTAATTTTCGTCGTACTATATCAGATCAAAAGTTGTTCTAAAAACGCTCGAATGAGAAGTTGTTCGGGCAATTCTGAGTCATCCCCGATTTCAAAATCAGAATCTTGTAATCACACGAGTGAAAATTACTTAAGCCTCCAATTACCCAAACCATATGACTCGGGGCGTTTTAGTTTTGTGTTAAAAATACAACGTATTTCTTTAATTTTTTTTTCTTTTTTTTGCTTTCGAATTTGGATACCTGCCTATTGTTTTTCTGACTAATACCCAAAAATAAAAGAAGAAGTAGGAGGAAACAAAGTTAACTCCAAAAGTTTGAAACAAATTAATGCATCGATTGAATTTGCCTTTCATATTGCACAATTGTTTGGCAAACAGTTGCAATCTTGATCGTGTTAAGGATATTGCTCATTTTAAATCACTGCAATTACAAACTGGATTATAAACGTTCGACTTCTATTACCGTTATTAAAGTTCTATTTTCAGTTCCTGGAATCTATCCATTGCTGTTATAGATTGACTTGCATTGTTAAAGTAACATACCATAGTGGAAAAAAAATGAGTTAAGAAAATGTATTTTATTTTATAATACACGGGGCTGTACGAAGCTGTAGTTCAATTTCCGTATTTTAAAAAATTCGGCAATATTTATAAACAGAAGAAAAAATATTTATTCAACAAAAAAAATATATTATCGTTCATATATACACTAGAAAGTTTAATTTTGTAAGCACTTTAATTCCGTATGAATTTTGAAAAATATTTTTTTTTGTCATTGTTAAAGCATTTCCCAAAATTAAATACGCTTCTCATGTGTTTGAACAAAACAATAAATTAAAAGTAAAAGAAGTTTTTTAAAAACAAGCTTTATTTAAACACGCTAAGAAGAATTAAATAAACTTTTCCTTTAAAACTTTTTTTGCTATTAAACTTATAATATCATTACACAATCTACACTCATTTCCATAAATTAAGGATAATGAAGTTCAGGCAAAGAAAGGGACAGAAGCAAAACAAATTTGACTTATTTGTAAAGTCTATTTATTAAACAAAAGGTAAAGAGCAAAAAAGATGCTATATGTTTGACATAATTAATAAAAATTGCGATTTTTACTCCCTGGAGCAATTTTAAAAAAGAACCTATTTACAAAAAACAGTATAACATGATTAGTATGATGGTTAATACGGAGTATGTCTCCCGGACGATGCAATACAGGCCTTTCAACGCCTACGCATGCTGAGTATCAAATTATCAATCTGATCTTGGGGAATATTACTCCACTCATCAAGCAATGCCCTCCGAAGTTCCGGTAGACAGGTGGGAGGGGATTGATGGGCTGCAATTCGTCGGCCAAGCATATCCCA
This sequence comes from Trichonephila clavata, assembly GCA_019973975.1. Lineage (NCBI taxonomy): Eukaryota > Metazoa > Arthropoda > Arachnida > Araneae > Nephilidae > Trichonephila > Trichonephila clavata. Next base: position 129,548 of record BMAO01002542.1, on the reverse strand, counting down.
CACATGCTCCGTTGGATTCAAGTCCGGTGAGTATGCTGGCCAATCCATACGGGTGATATCCTCCGATTGAAGACATTCGTCTGCAATGTTTGCACGCTGAGGACGGGCGTTGTCATCCATAAACAGGAATTCAGCACCCATGGCGCCCCGAAACAAACGTACATGTTGCTCCAGAATGACATCCCGATAGATGTGGCCTGTCATCGTTACACTCTGAACATGCAGGTCAGTTCTGGAACCAAGAATAATTCCTCCCGAAACGAGCAATCCTGCACCACCGTAACGGTGTCGTTTAATGGTGTTCTCTTGGTGGTAACGGGTACCTGGCGCTCTCCATATGAAAGTCCGGCGAGAATCAGACTGCAAACTAAACCTGGACTCGTCGGAAAACATCACACAAGACCACTGTTGTGGTGTACACAATGCATGCTCTCTACTCCAGGTTAATCGCAGGCGACAGTGAGTTGCGGTAAGGGGAACACATCTGACAGGCCTACGAGCATATAGACCAATGTGCCCTAAGCGTCTGTACACGGTCTGCCTTGAAACTGTCGTACCGGTAGCTGAAGAGAGCGAGCTGACGAGATAGGTCTGATGCTGTGCTCCGTCTGTTTCTTTTGGCAGTAACTGCCAAATACCGGTCCTCATTCGGCGTTGTAACTCGGGGGCGACCTGTGCTGTAACATCTACTCACATTACCATCATCTTGGAATCGTTGCCAAAGCCTGGAGATGACACTCTGGGCGATTCCAAGTTCCTCGGATACTTCCAGTTGGGTACGTCCACATTCCAGTCGACCGATAATTCTACCACGTAAAAAATCATCCAAATGCTTCCTTTGTGCCATAACTATGCGGTTATTGCACTGAAAGGCTTTTAAAGCGCTTGTGAACAATTTTACTTCTTTGCCCCATTCCTTATATACTCCTCTCTTACACTCTCGTCACTTCCGCGCCATCTGGTGGTTTCCTGTAATTTGCATATTCTTCTTCAAGATGTATGTGATAATTCTACAGGTGAAATTTTTATTTTAGAGTTCAATTTCTGTGTGATTCTGAATTATCCTTAATGTATGGACATAAGTGTATATGATATAAAAGCTTGTCGCGAGATTTATGTACTCGTATTTACTTAGTTTGAAAATTTTAGAAATTAAAATCAATCAGATGAAGTTATTTCATTTACTTGTTTATCTACACAGGTAAATCTCGTGGCAAGCTTTTATATCATATAAATTGTTTAATGACATTATAAGTTGATAGCAAAAAAAGTTTTAAAGGATAAGTTTATTTCATTCTTCTTAGCGCGTTTAAATAAAAGCTTGTTTTTAAAAAAGTTTTTTACTTTTTAGTTATGGCTGGACAGATTTCTCAGTCTGTTCATCTCATTCAACGCATCATTGTTGCAAGGTCGTTTGCCGGTTAATCTCGGACAGTCTTCCTAAATAAATTCTTGCAAAAAAGCACATTAGACGATAAGCCCCAACCTTTTTTTTTTTAAATCCGTAATTATTAAGCAATTTTTTCAGTTTTCGTACAGATCTTGGATAAAATTGTTCTACACAAGAAAAAAAAGTTTCGTGTGATTATCTTCATAAATGACGCAGTTATTAAGTGTTTAATTAAAATTTTGAGTATTTTTTGAGAAATAGTAAAAAAAAAGTTTTTTGCATTTTATTTTTTAAATGACTGAATCCAAAAAAGCAAAGCAGGAGCTGTTTTGGTACGGAATGTCGATTCATTTAAGCAAAAAAAAAATCATGGGCAACAATATAGATATTTTTATAAAAACGCATCGATTTTGACTCATTTTTTAAAAAAAATCGTAAAAAATACAAACATTATTATTTTGTAAAAAAAATTATATCGTATCGTGGCAAAATAAATGATCTATCCAATTCTGTAAATATTTTTTGTCTGAGTTTTATATTAAAAAAAATTTGATCGCTAAAAAAAATCCCCTCTTTGTTCTTCATTTTGCGTCGCCGAGCACCAGCCTAATAAACAGCCCACATTTAATTAATATCTTTTTAACTAACAGCATATCGAAATATAAATGGTCAAAATAGGCATTGCCATCCAAACTAAACGTGAATACGAATTTTCAGCTCAATCAGTTGAAGATATCAGCTTCAAAATTGAGTTGCAAGATTCCATCCGAACAAATTACATACATACATTGCAAGTTAAATAAAAGCTTTTAAAAACCAGTATTTTATATCATAATGTGGCGAGTAATAAGGCTTTCTTTACCTAGATCATACGGAATTATGGATGTTGTTATAGTTCCAATGATGAGGCAATCTTTTGTTGGATGGTAATCCAGTTTATTGTACATTTAAACACAAAACAAAAATGGACGGGGAAAAAAGAAAACACACAGCACGAAAAGACACGCGCGTACTACATAACGAAAACAAGGAGCGGACGGGGACGGAATTTTCAGAGTCGCAGCTTTTATATGAATTGGCAACTGTGGAAGTTCCAAATTCATGTGATTTCCGTGCACGGAGCTTATGATTGGTGGAAATATATCGTTCGATGGAGTCGTCTGCAATCTTACTTTAAATACGCTGAGATGTTAATGTTTTAAGAGATGCAGTCACGATTAAATACCGTCAGGCGAACAAGCTAGTTAATTATTTACGCGCGAGTCCTGAAGGGTCAGGACCATTACAAATTAAAAAGTTGTTTAGATGAAACTAAAGGGAATCATTACTCACACACAAATATATTTCTGAATATCATTGTCAATTAACTAAAACACACGATAATTATAAATTTAACTATCGCCGATGATCGGCAAAGGTGTCAAGCATGACAACCAAAGGGATCTAATGGCACTCTATATTATAACTATCAGAGAGAGTATCTCACCATTGTCCTAGACTAGGGGGTCTTCAACCCGTGGGCCACGAATGGCCCGCTGAAGACGTTTTAACGTACCTTCATTTGAATTTGAGGCAATTGATTCTTGATATTTAAAACATTCCACAGATGTCTTTGATACCCATTTGAGATAAAATTTTCTGAAAATGACGAAGTTTTCAAAAATTTCACTGTATTTTAAATAACTTTAAATATAAAAAATCTGATTATGCATAAAATCTCAGAAGCTTACGGAAAAAAATAGACTTTTAACAGGTTTGCAATTGACTTCCATTTATTTGACAGTCGTGAGGCCCTCAGATCCCTGTGAATTTATTGATGCGGCCCGCGACTCACTGTAAACGTGACCCTCGACCGTGAAAAATTGAAGATATCTTTCCTAGATGACTCTATACACGTCTTTGATTGTCATAAAGACTCATTTGGAAGTAGGACTCAGTGATGAAACTATTCAATTCCGGTCTGTGAGGTTCCTGGTTACGAATGTGCCCGAAGGGGAGCAACAGGGTGGGGCAATCGATGACTGAACCTCCACGATTTCATTCGACAAACTTTGTAATTTTGAACTTTGGTCCAGTTGGCACCCCTTTCCCCGCACTTCTACACCACGCCAGTGTGAAGACTTTTAACCATGACAGATTTAATGTCCATCATCCTCACTACACGGTGGGTCTTCAATAGCACCAGGATAGCCTCTCCATGGCCTCTCCGTTTACAAGCTCTTGACCATTATCACTTGGTCACCATGGCCCCGAGCATGGATCGAACAATCATGATGTCTTCGCGGTTGGTTATTGCCCTAGATTGATCGCTATCTTTTGATGCTTTGTGTGTCCATTGTTTCCCTATTTCTGCCAAAATCGTCAAATGAGAGCATCATTCTGATCTAAATGTCGAGTGATTTGAATACTCTGCTTCTTTTAGTTCAATTCCAAGTCCTCTTTCAAATGGTAAAATCTGCTCCTACTGTATGTAAATCCATCTACAACACATTGGTGCAATCGAACTCGGGGCCTTATAGAATGACATTCACATTAGTTATACTTTGGCATTGGAATATGCTCTGTTTAATACACCATCTAAATGCTCCTTTGCAATCTGTTGAAGGTCCAGCTAGTCAGCTATTGGTCGCCAAATTTAATCTTTTACACATTCTATTGTATGTTTACATGCCCAATTTCATCTCATTCCGTTAATTCTTTCTTTATGCGTCTCTTTTTTCGTTATAAAACACATAGATTTTTTTTTTTTTTGATGAAATCAGCAAGACTTCTTATTTTAAATAAAACTTTCTTCCTTTTAAAAGCAATAAAAAAATAATAAGTAAAAAATTTTATATCACTTTATTTTGCAATGCAATTCTTGTACCCTCTAATTATCCCAAGAATCGTAATCCTACAGTCATTAAGACGAACAATCTCACGATAGAAAAATTAAATCATTTATTTATTTACTTACTCCGAAGGATCAAGCTCTCCCAGAGGGCTTAAAACTACTGACCGGCCCTCCGAGAAAGAGACCAGAAACAATAATAAAACAAACGCAGCTTCGCTACACTTTTAACTTGTGTAAATAAACTATAAAAGATTTTAAGGGGCACAGTTTTAAAAAGGAATAAGACTCCAAGATAAAATTTGATCATTAGACTTGCTGAAAAATTTTAATTTAAATCACACTAGAACTATCAACGGAAGATTGCAAGTAACTTTATTCTATCGGGAACTTTTCTCAAATGAAGATGACACATGGGTCGACATATGAATCTGCATATTTCTTTCTTTACACCACGGAGGAACTTTAAGGCCTTATTAGATTTTAGGGAAAGCAATTCTTATTGCTACATTTCACGGTATTTGAGGGAATCAGAAAGTGAACTTAAGAATCCACTGCTCATTACTCTGCCACAAGGCCATACAAATTAGGTCGCAAGAAAACTGAGTATCTGTAAAATTATTATTAAAAAGGCATTTTAAGTATATTATTAATTATTAATATATATTTTTGATGTTTTACAAATGCCACACACTACAATAGCCCCCATGCCATTAGTGCATGTGCTTTCCAATATTTTTCGACGGTAAAATTAAGACTTTTTAGTGCAAGGCCCTTGTCCAATGTTCCGCGGTCATAGGCTGACCCGAGTCATTTAGAACACAGTCTGGTGAGTCGGCGATACCAATTCTGTAGAAATGGTATATCAGACAGTCATGCCCTGATTATGTGTGTCGACATACAAAATGATTGATTTAATTATTATTATCAATGGCAAACATGTGTGGGAATTGTAAGCCACACTTAGGATAATGTGCTTTCGAAAATCCATTTATTTATTTTTTTCATTGTAGTGAAATAAAAACATGTTCTGTTTTCCTAGTGAAATTACTTCGAAGTCACAGTTTCCTCAAACTAAAGCCAAAGAATGTTAACTTCATCCCAGAATGTGACAGTTGAATCGAACCCTTGGGTAGAGGACCCTCTCGAAATGGCTGACTCTGATGTCTTAGTCACAGTTTAATTATTTCTCTTGACACTCTTATACTCGGTGTTCCTGCTAAAAACGTGTTGTTTATTCACACATACAAGTCCATTAAGTATTCCTTTATTGTTGAGTTTCCAGCAATAGCCCACTGTGTTCCCTTTTCTTTTGTCTCTGGGTTAGGATGAGTCATCTGGGTCCTTCCACCCCTACCTCCTTCATCTCAGTCCAGGGAGGGAGGGTGTCTTCTCTATCTAACTCTATAATTAAACCAGCTTGAGATGCCAGAGCGAATGTTATCGCTCGCACACACTGGTGAATAACCTTCCAGCTCTGAAAATATTTTTAAACCCACCGCCACAAGTTGTTGTTTTGCTTCGCCGCATTGTGGGCAGAGAGAACAGGAAATAGAAGAGAACTAAACTAACTGTGGGCTCCAGAAAAAAGTTTTAAAATATTTATTGTGGATGGTTAAGTCTTTTCGAAAGAATTATTTTCGAAATTTTTGTATTTGATGGTAACCATACATTTTGACAGAATTTGGAAAGATGAATATTTGGCGTTTACACATGGGGAATGAACCCATTAATTAAAGAAGGGAAAAAACGAATATTAATTTGTAGATGTCTGAAGGGTATTTTGATTCTTTTAGGCCAAAGCTCGTTCACGATAAATAGTTGTAGTAAGCTAAGAAATTAATAGTACGTAAAAGAGAGATATGTAAAATAATTAGCTATATACAATTCAATTGTTTCACAGAATCAGTGATTTATATTTATATTTTTATGTATATATTACTGACTGAAATATCTCCACAGCGTTGCGTGACAGATGAACATTTTTCTAATATAATTTTGTTTTTTATTAAAATATGAATTCCATTAAATAAATTTAAGTGAACTTCCTATCAAGTAAAATATCACAAATATTTCGTGCCTGTAACATACAGTAAAATTAAAATAATTAATGAACATAAAATTTAATGTACTCAATAATAAAAAAAAAATTTACTGAGCTTCACGAAAAATTCAAGCATGGAATAGTTCGTCTGTTTTTTAAGTTATACGAATGTTTTGTGAAGGGTAAAAGAACAAATAAATAAAAGAAATTAGAAATTGTGATTCTCATTAAACTACCTCAATTGCTTAGCTTCCTAAACTTATTCAGATAAAAACAAAATTAAAAAGAAACTGCAAGAAAAACTATGAATTTTACTTTAATCCATGGAGAACTTTAAAAAAGCTCAAACTTTTTAATGTTATTAAAAATACATCATACTCGCGTGCGTGCGTGTTCTTTAACAAAATAAGGTAAATCGATGTCAAGCAAATACACTCACAATTTTCCTGTTCCATGTAATAAATAAAATGAATAACTTCGCAATACTAAAAGAATTTTATTGACATTAATTTTTCAATAATAAAAAATGAAATAAATGGGTACATTAAGCCATTTTCAAGTGTTACCACACATACGGTAAGTAGCAGGGAATACATATGCCTGCTTAAATTTGAACATCTAATTTGATGTTATTTAAAGCAAGTGTAACATTTCACAAATAAATCACAAGAGAGTAATTATTGTTACAGTATATTTATTACATTTAAGTATTCGCCAAGGTTATTTGAAACCAATAGCCGTCACGTTGCTATACAACGTGACTTTCATAGAAAAACAGATGAAGATTCTCAAAATGGGTGTTTAAATCTGCAAGCCGTTTAATAATATCACATCACACACAAAAACAGCAAAGTAAATACTGTAAGATGATGTAAAAAATAAACAACTAGCCATTATTTTTTATAATATACTGCCAGATCAAGATGTAATACGTAAAATGAAAAACTTATTAAAAATCTTGTTTTATAAAATAAAATAGTGAATTATATATAAACAGTTATCATTCTTGTAGAGAGAGAGAAACTGAATAATTGAATGAAAATAACATGAACTTTCTTTGATTTTATTCAATTAAATTTATCATTCATTTCAAGTTTTCAAAGAGGTTAACACGCCAATATTCATGAATTGAATTATAGCAATTTTTTCTGAGAGCATGACAATTTTAAACTAATTAGTATTAAAATTTGAGAAATATATACCTATTCAGTTCATTTTTATATTAGAAGGATAATCAGATTTTAATAAATTGGTCTTTTTTTATTTAAATACGTTATGTGGATCCAATTTTTCAATCTCTTACTCTCTTTAAACTTTGGAGGAGAAAAGAGAACTTGGGATTTTTTTTCCCATTTATTAAAACAAGTTTTTTAGTACAAAGCAGGGGAAAAAATGAAACCCTTAAAGTTAAATTATTTTTTGTCTTTTAATAACAGAAATTAGTGTTTATACTTAGAATAAAGTTATATGTCACATAATGGCTTTAAAAAAAGTAAATTAAACAACGTGCAGAACATTTACATTCTATTATTCAGTGTCCTTAAGGAGAAACAGTGATTTAAAGTTAAAAATATATTGTTCAAAACATTATTTTTACCAGCGCACAGTAATCAAACTCTTATTTGTCAATTATCCTCAATTTGCGGATCCAGTGTTAAAGAGTGTAAATAGAATACTAATTAAGTGAAACAAAGAGCAAAAAGATAGTCCCAACCAAAATCCAAGCTCTCCTCCTAAATAGCTGTATAACTCAGCATCTTGATAAACGGATTTTTGTTCGAATATCATCTTGTCCATAGATGAATAATATATATTTACCTTGCCAAAACTCCCGCGATAAAAATTCCAAGCAAATCTGCCCAAATAGTCTTTTCTGCTATACTGACCACTCATCTTATAAACAAATAATAAGAAATCCCAAGATGGAAAAAATGATTTTGATGTAGTATCCTGATAATTAGTCGAAAGGCAAGGCAATGGGCACTCGCATGAATAACCACTGCTTATCATACTGTCGATTGCATTGTTCAAACAACACATATCTCTATCAGAGCTCATATCACAAACTTTCTGTTCTGGTAGTGATGGTAAAGTAGGATCTACACAACCACAAGCAGCATAACTTTTCGCTTGCATGCAGGCTTTCATGCATTCCTTCTGATTGCTGCCGTAAGTAGCAAAATTTGTAGAGTAATCTACACATTCATCTTTGTATGGTGATGGTAACCTCCTAATTTGAATCTGCCTCAAAGCTATTGATGTTTCATAGCCAGGTGGAATATTAATCCCATTTTCTTCCAGTTCTGGATAGTCCTCCGGATTATGGATGGAGATTCGAGCCCCAATCTCTGTTTGCAAGAAATACTGTGGGAATTCGACGTTGAATTCTAATGTTAATCCCCCTAAGGGACCTGTCGAAGTATTAATCGCTTTGAATTTCTTTCCTTTGTTGAAAGTGAAGCAGTTTCCGTAACGGAGACTATGAAAATCTTCGAAATCCCTTGAAGAACATCGCATGCCATTAAACATACATTTTGAGATTAACTGCTCAGCTGTATGACCAATTCGCTTTCGTCTGTCTTTGTCCATAAGTATGTACCTTGAAAGAAACCGTATCAGCATGTCGGTTTTGTTGTCGTACTTTCTACTGAGGGCAGAGGAACATGAGAATATACTTCGTCTTTCAGACATTACTAGAGGTCCTTCATTTCGGAAAGGATCAAGTGGAGCTTCTCCGCTGAAAAGGCAGACATCCAAAGGAATGCTGAGATTCAAGCACTGAGTGTGAAAAGCCTTTACTCGATTTAAGTTGCAAATGGTTATGGCGGGAAACTCCAAATATTTTAACTTTTCTACTTTCAAGTTTACGATAACTGGGTATTGGAAAAAGTCATTCAGGAATACGCTTGTCTTCCAAATACATCCTAGGGAAGCTGCAAGCCATATAAATAGCCATGAGAACTTACTACATTGGCGAAAAATTAAGGAAATAGAAATTTTTTGTAACATATTTTTGTTTTTAGAATTAATACTTTTCACGTTATGTATCAGTCTTCGGCTTTTCTTGTAAGTTATTACTTTTTTATTTTTAACTGATTCATGAAAATCTCTTTTTATTATGTCAGACATTTTTAATGTAAATGGCAGTCAGAATGGGAATGATTATAACTGAAACTTATTGTAAGCTTACATGAAATAAAATCACCACATTCAAAACAATAAAGCCTAAAACGAAATTAATGGAAAATCCATCTAAATTCTGGCAGCCAATCATCACGTCTGTTCGTATCACGTGACAACCGGAAATATGACCCGTATGTTACAATATATGGATTTTTTCAAATGCAAAAATATAATTAGGATAAGCATTTAAAAAAACTTTACAAAAATCTTTAAAAAGTAGTCTACACTGAATAGAAATTAAGTGACTTATAATGTTCTTCGAAATTAGAGCATTAATAATAATAAACAAAGAATAAAAAATTGTATTAAGTATGACAGTAAAAAGATTAAAACGTTAAAGAATATATTCTGAATTTATTAAAGATAGACCTTCTTCCCTGCATAATTGAATTTTTTACTTAACTTTAAGTTAATTGAATCTTTCATAATAAACTCAATTGGAACTTACTATATTTTTAAATATTTATGGCCTAATATAAAAAGAGGAAATAGTTTGTAACACTTGGACTAGTGCAAAAAAAAAGGTATTAAAGAGTTACAAATACAAAGCTACTGAAATAGGGTGCATAAAATGTAGAAATAATGGCATTCGAATAAAAAGGGCGATATTCTTCATCCTTCAATGTATATGATATAGTTTAATATTATCAAAATCAAAACAGTTGAAAAATAAGATGCTTTAAAGTAGGATTGAGGTTTCTCTTTTTCAAATGCTTTTGTTCATTTCATTCTTTTTATTAAAAAAATAAACTACCGATAATCCATCCACAAAATTTAAAAGATATTATTTGTCAACCATAAGGATGACATGAACTTCTCTTGTAATTTTGTTTATTTCATGCACTTGTGATGTGTGTTTTCTATTAGCACAATTCAATCATTAAAAGAAAGATTAAACAATCTGTTATATTATTTTAAATACTAAAATTAAAAATATTTTATATTAATATAGAAAGTAAATGTTTTAAGATGTTTATGGGAAATTTTTTTTTATTTGTTCAAATTAAAATAAAATTTTTCTTATAGGTAATTGAATAAATTCGAACTTATTTTAATAGATTTTTAATATCAAGTTCATCAAATTACTTTAAAATTATTCATGGCTCAAGTCTTGTTTTTTTAAGAGATAGCAATAATAAAGAAGGATGCTAAAATATGTAAGCCAACAACTTACAGATACGAATTGCAGAGCAATTTTAATGTTATTATTATTGTAATATTTTTAAATACTTTTCCTGAACTACAATGTATTTTATACAAATATTTCAATGTTTTATTTTATTTAATTATATAATTTCTAGTAATGTAATTTTTTGAGTATATTCCTTAAGACGCTAAATGGCGTTAAGATATACAAAATTTTAATTTTCCATTAACACATTTTTCGACATTTGCATTAACTAATTGTCTTTATTATTAATATTTTCAGTCAAGAACTATTTAGGTAACATGAATACTTACAAGAAAATAAATTCTTTCATCAGCTTTGTTTCATAGTGTAATAATCCTTTAAATATTTAAAGAAGGTTAGAGATAGAAAATATCCAAAAAAGATCTATCCTACATTTTAAAAAATGGTACCTACCTTTTCGATTCCAATTCTATAAATAAATTATCCTCGAGAATAATCGTCAAAAAATAATTTCACAAAATATCTCAGAATTAAATTTTTTTAAATCTTTAATTTTAAAAAATAATACATTCAAATCATTGTACTATGCTAATCCGAAAACTGAAAAATGTCAACCAATGGCAAATATGATTCACATGAAACTAATTAACGTTAATAAAATATTAAAATATCAGGACCATTTCTCATTAAACAAATAGCAATAAAGTTCTCTTCCATTATTTTCTTGCAAAGTACTTGATTCTTTACAGGTTCAAGACAACGAATAACCGAAACAAGAAAACAGTCTTTTTCCGCGGGAAACTGTTAAAATAATAGAGTGAGAGATGTGAAAAACCTACTTTGTATTTGTAGAAAGAAATCCGTAATTTACCTAATATAAAAATTAATTTGTGAGCTAAAATTTGTCTGTTTTAAACATTACAGTACTTAAAAAAGTAAGAGAAATAATAAATGCTCATTTAAAGTACTTAAATAACTTAAAATATTTTGTACTTCTTTTTTTAAAAAATGTGATACGAATCCTGAAAATTAAGCTTTCAAAAACCTATATTTTTCTCCTGCTGTACAAGACTAGAAAATAAAAACAATATAGGAAATTTAAATTAAAAAACTAAAAAACTTCATGAATACATTGGGGAGAAAATATATGATAGTCAATTTAAATAACTAGATCTAGAGATCGTTGTGTAATCACTTTTTTAAAATACAATTCCAAGTTTTTAATTGAGTTGCTTTATATAAATTTGGTTTAGCAATGCATATTCTATTAAATTGCTTATCCCAATTGCATTGCAATTATATAACCTTGCTTTATTTATAATGCATTTCAAAGTCAAGGTCATTTGCTTCATTAGTTTATTATAATCGCTTTCGGTGCTATCATGCTTCCTTTTTAATATCGAAAACTTTCTTTTTCCTTGTATACACTTAAAGGATGCAAAAAATAAAAATTGCTCATATGTTTCTGGATAATCGAAAACCATATATATTACACTAACCATACCACATTTCATTTCACTGTTTTTAGGAAATTTCTATGCATATTTAAAGGAAAGGAAGATAAAACTGTTTAAATGTGATTAATAATAAAATACCATATATATTAGACCACATATTATTCATTATAAGAATAAGTTTATTCTGGTAAGGAAAGGAGACAGTGTGCGTGTGTTTGTTCTAGTTTAGTTTAAAAAAGGGGTTGAGGCAACTTATGGCACTCGTTCTAAATTTGGCACGTGGTACAGTTCTTAGAGGCACTCTACCCTTCACTACAAATCAGTCAATTTTTGAGTAAAAAAGTTGATAATTTTAAAATAGAGTTTATTGAATTAAAATCTTCAAAATTAAGGAAAGGAAAATTTACGGAATTATCAAAATATCTAAAAATAATTCGAAGAATAAAGCGATAGCTATTTTAAACTTTTGGATGTCATTTCCGGAGAGATTTAATTGTTAGAAGAGAAAATTACATGTGCTCTGATCTCCTCTTTTGGTTATGCATATCTATGTGAACAAATCTTTTCTCATAGGAAAAGCATTTTGAGTCTGCAAAGAAGTTGTTTAACAACCTTTTTGCCGACTCAACTGAACATTCAGAATCGTGTGAAATATAGTTACAAATTATACCCCTAATATTCCGACATACAAGTAATACAAAAAAAAAATTTAAGTCAATTCCTGCTTAGGTCAACAAAGAAAAATTTTATTTTTTAGTTACTTTTTATCAAATTATTACAATTAATATAAATATGTATATACTTATGACAGAATCACAATAATAAGTGGCAATTAATTTTTATTAACTATCATTAAAGTATCGTATTGTCATCCAAAACAATCGTGTATGTAAAATTTCAGTTCAACTGAATGCTTTGAAACGTGAGGGGAAAAAATCTTCTAGATCCAAGCCGCTAAAAATGAGGCCCACGTGGCTGTATCTGTAATTATTTAAATAATTAATTTCAGACAATTAATTTGAATTAATTATAAGTAAATTATCGTATTGTCACCTAAAATAATCATGTATAGAAAATTTCAGCTCAAATGAGTGCATTAAAATATGAGGAAAAAACTTTTTAAAGTTTTGACACAAGTCGCCAAAATGGTCGCAAAGTTGCCAAAAATGATGCCAACGTGGCTGCATGTGTAATTCTTTGAATAATTAGTTTTAATCAATTAATTTTTAGTTATAATTAAATTACCGTACTGTTATCCCAAATGATCGTGTATATAAAATTTCAGCTCAATTGAGAGCTTTAAAAGTATTTTATTAACGATTGAAAATTTGTACAAGATATACATAGATAGATTGTGATCTAATAGTAGGAATTGAAAAATAGAGAGGCAAGGACAAAAGATGCACATTAAAATATTTAATTATATTTCAAGAATACTTATATTTTTTTTTTCTTTATGTATTTATTTTATTAAATATTCTTAAAAGATACATAATGCAAAATACATGCACAATTTTAATTTTTCATTTACGCTGAAGGAATAGTTATATTTTATATTTATTTTTATTTCAGTAAACATCCTTATAAATTATGTAGAACTATATATTATAAAATGTTTTTGACCTCTGTCCTTTAACTCTGCATGTATTGTAGTGGGAATCGAATTGTTTAAAATATTTCCTACCGCGGGGCACCCTGAATCAAACTGGTAGATTGATTCGGCACACCACAGCAACAAGGTTGCCGACCTCTCGTTTAAATCATAAGTACTATTATAAACAGAAATATATAGTCATATAGTTATATAGTCAGAGCATAAACACTAATTTTTTTTCCTAATGGGCTGCATACTGGCAACTAAACTCTGGCAGACATGGCAAGTCCTTTAATGTGTGAACTATTTAATGGTGGCACCAGCTATTGGTGGCTCTCGCTACCAAATTTGGACGCTTGAATTGATTTTAATTCAAGATCTCATAGAATGCTAAATATTACCGTGATTTAATTTTTCCCGAGAGCAAAATTGATACATGCCACATATTATAACTAAATAAAATATTAAACTATATATCGATTGATATTTTCTTAAAGTAAGTTTAGTGTGTATCTCTGTTTGGAATGAATGATAAACTCGAATGAATTTTGAAATTTAGTTAACATACTCAATCTAATTTTCCAGAAAACAGAAGTTTCCAGAAAAAGTTTCTGCAACCACACATTGTTGACAGACTTCGTAACATTGAACCTCATTCAAGAGATGACGATGACACTTGAGCTGGCACCGACTCTCTGAACTTCCACAGTACGTGAACGTGAAAAATTTCAGTCATGAGAAATCTTCACATACGGCGGTTCTTTAGTGGCCTCTCGTTCCTTTTTAGCAGGTGAGAAGGGACGTGCCTAAGGAGTATCAATTTTTTCGTTAAAAATTGCAAAAATTATTAAGAGTGTCATTTTTTAAACAACTTTTTATAATTTAATCAAAGAAGTTTGTATGTATTATAGCTGGATACGAGTATTTTATATTTTGAGGAGGGTTTAGGAATATAAAATCTAATAATTATTAGGTTTCGAAGATTTTCGATGCTATAAATCTACCATTCCAAAATTTCTAAAATGATGTGATCTCCAAATATTTGTTCAATGAGCCTGAAACCCTGGAAGAATAATTATTTTCTGATAACAATAAATTATGAACGATTTTGGTCACAAAGCAAAAACGATGAGATTGAGATTTTTTTTTTAATGGTTGGAGTTCAGAAAGCACTGTTGAAGCCTAACTGTGAAAGCGCGGAAATGTGAGGGTGTAATGGTGTTCACGCTCACAGGGAGCAAAAGCTTGCTGCCTGTTGCTTTAGTATTTTAATTAGCGTATAGCTGTGGTTTTCAAACTGTATTTCTCGGAATCCTGGGGTTCCACGAATCACAGTAAAAAATTCGAAAACAAACTTATAAATGTGTATGCAAAATGAATTAACGTTCTCTATGAAATACCCACAAGAATTTAAAGCTCATCCCTGTCATCAAGAAACTGAGAATTCTGTTTATACATGATGACTTTATTTTGTAATACTTTTGAAACTTTTACTATAATTTAACAAAAGAATATTAAAACGTTTTTTATCTTTATATATATATATACTAGCTGTTACCCGCCCGCTTCGCTGGGTATTTCATGATGTTTTATAAATGTTTACTGCTTATGTATAAATTATTGATATCTAAGTCATAGCATTAAGAATTCGATTGTATTGAAAAATATATTTAGACCTGTAACTGTCACCTCTTGATAAATAAAAAGGGCAGAACTCATCTAATTTGTATTTTCTAAAAATCTCTAAAATTGAAGTATAGAATGATGTTTGCTCTTTCGTAACCCAAAAACCAAGTGGATTCCCGCAAAACCAATTTTCGCGGTGGATCTCTACTCCGTAAATTGAACATGCAAGCCAAATTTCAAGTCTAAATCTAACAGAAAAAAGCAAAAGTTTTATTATAAATATCCCCGTAATCCCGTTGTGAGCCGTTTTCCAAAATTACCGCTCTTAGCGGATTTCAATTCAACAAAAGAAAAATGCAAACCAAATTTCATTATTATAGTCTTTGGAGCTCGAAAAAAGTAACTTTTTTTTGTCAATACGTCCCAGTAACCCCCTGCAACCCCCCAGAACTTGATTTGCTTAAAATTTATTCTTAGTGGATCCCTATTCAACAAAAGAAACATGCTTATCAAATTTCAAGTATATGGGTCTAACAATTAAAAACAGGAATTTTTTTCTGTAACTCCTCTTGACCCCACGCAACATCCCTGGGGGTCAATTTTCGTTTTACTCCTTGTTAGAGGAACTCAATTCCATGAAAGGAACATGCCTACCAATTTTCAAGCAGGATGATCAAATAGTTTAAAAATGGAAATATTTATCGATTACGCTTCTTAATCTCCCAAAATTAAACTTGGTAGTTGATATTCACAAAACCCATTTTTGTAGCGGTTCTCTACGAAAGGAATCTGCTTATCAAATTTCAAGACTGTACGTCTAATAGTTTAAAAAATGGGATAATTATCTATAACGCCACTTGAGCCCCCGCAACGCCACTTCGGTGTCTGTTTTCACAAAACCCATTTTGTAGGGGAATTGCACTCTATGAAAGGAATCTGCTTAGCAAAATTTGTGCGTCCAATAAATTAAAAATGCAAAAAAAATTAGCAATAACGCCCCTTGAACCCCCGCAACGCCACCTAGGGGTCTATTTTCACAAAACACATTTTCTAGTGTATCTCTATCCTATGAGAGGAATCTGCTCACCAAATTTCAAGACTGTGCGTCTAATAGTTTAAAAATAGAAATAATTACTTATATCTGCCCTTAACCCTCCGCAACACCCCTTGGGGTCAATTTTCCCCAAACCCGTTTTGTAACGGATATGTACTCCATGAAAGAAACATTCCTACCAATTTTCAAACAGGTAGGTCAATTAGTTTAAAAACGAAAAAAATTATCTATTACGCCACTTAATCCCCCGCAACGCCACTTAGAGGTCTGTTTTCACAAAACCTTCTTATAGCTGATCTCTACTCTATGAAAGAAATCTTTTTTCAAATATAAAGACTGTGCGTCTAATAGTTTAAAAATGGAAATAATTATCTATAACGCCCCTTAAGTCTCGGAACGCCACTTGGGGGCAATTTTCACGAAACCCATCTTGTAGCGTATCTCTACCCTATGATAGGAATCTGCTTACTAAGTTTCAAGACTGTACGTCTAATAGTTAAAAAATCGGAATTTATAACGCCCCTTAAACCCCCCCCCCACCCCCGCAACACCCCTTGGGGTCAATTTCTTAAAAACCCATTTTGTAGCGGATATTTACTCCATGAAAGAAACTTACCTACCAATTTTCAAGCAGGTAGGTGAAGTAGTTTAAAAACGGATATATTTAACTATTACGCCTCTTAATTCCCCGCAACGCCACTTAGAAGTCTGTTTTTCACAAACCCGTTTTGTAACTGATCATTATTCTACGAAAGGAATCTATTTATATCAAATTTAAAGACAGTGCGTCAAATAGTTTAAAAATGAAAATATTTATCTATAACGCCCCTTAAGCCCCTGCAACGCCACTTGGTTGACGATTTTCACCAAACTCATTTTGTAGCAGATCTCTACTGTATGAAAGGAATCTGCTAACCCAATTTCAAAATATTAAATTGAGTAGTTTAAACATAAACAATTATTTATAACGTCCCCTTAAGTCCCGCAACGCCACTTGGGGCACTTTTCACGAAACCCATTTTGTAGCGTATCTCTACCCTATGAGAGGAATCTGCTTACTAAGTTTCAAGACTGTACGTCTAATAGTTAAAAAATCGGAATTTATAACGCCCCTTAAACCCCCCCCGCAACACCCCTTGGGGTCAATTTTTTAAAAACCCATTTTGTAGCGGATATTACTTCATGAAAGAAACTTACCTACCAATTTTCAAGCAGGTAGGTGAAGTAGTTTAAAAACGGATATATTTATCTATTACGCCCCTTAATCCCCGCAACGCCACTTAGACGTCTGTTTTCACAAAACCCGTTTTGTAACCTGATCATTATTCTACGAAAGGAATCTATATATCAAATTTAAAGACAGTGCGTCAAATAGTTTTAAAATGAAAATAATTATCTATAACGCCCCCTAAGCCCCTGCAACGCCACTTGGGGACGATTTTCACCAAACTCATTTGTAGCGGATCCTACTGTATGAAAGGAATCTTCTAACCCAATTTCAAAACTGTACATTGAGTAGTTTAAACATGGAAACAATTATTTTATAACGCCCCTTAACCCCCGTAACGCCCCTTGCGTTTCGTATTTCGGAAAAATCCGTTCTTAGCTGATGTCTACTCTATGAAAGGAACATGTCTACCAAATTTCAAGTATGTAGGTTGAATAGTTCCAAGATATCGTGATTAGTCAGTCAGTCAGTCAGTCAGTCAGTCAGTCAGTCAGTCCAGTCAGTCAGTGAGTGAGTCGCTTTTCTCCTGTATATATATAGATATATAATAGAGAGAGAGGTGGTACTATATCAAATTTCAATGGTGGCAACACTGCTTTGTCTGACTATATTTTTTATCACAATAAGTTCCTAGCTTGCTGTAAAAGAAAATAGGGCCATCGTAATATATATTTTTTCGAAGTAACTGATTTAATGTGCATTTCTGTAACATCAAAATTGTTAGATCATCTCCAGTGTCCTTCTGCTGCTTCAAAGGGCGAACTAAAAGCAATCGTCACACAAAATAAAATTTATTTCAAACAATATACCACTCACGTTTTAAATTCCTAACAGTGGCGTGATGTGGAAATTTAGAGAGTGGTTGCCAGCTTAGATATCGTTCTTGTTACTTGACCGCAGTCCAAAATTTCGAGATCCATCGCCAATAATTCATACCTTACTGTAAAATGCGATAATCAGTCTTCCAAGACACTAACATGGGCTATCTAAGAGGTCTATCCTCGCTAACTTGGGTTTCTTCCGTCCAACCAAATTGTCAATTTAAGACAAACAATTTAACAAGAAGGTTATTTAAGCAACCACAAAAGAACATCACAACTGAATAACGTATAGATTGTCAACGAAGTAGACGATTATACACTCTATAACAAAAAGAAAAACGACGCACCAAGAACGAGTTGTCCGATATAGACAAAAATTGGTGGGTAGAAAAATTATGTACCAAATAGAAAATGATTAAAATTCAATGAATTTTTTCAGAGTTACATAGTAACGAGCTCAATAAGGTGTTGGTCCACCTCTAGCCTGGATGCAAGCTGCCACACATGGCATAGAGGCATTTGATGGTCTCCTACAGTATTTCTTGACAAATCTTCCCAAAATTGTCGGGCCAGGTCATCAACATTCCCTGGTAGACCCGGTCGTCTTCCCATTATATCCCAGACATGCTCGATTGGAGAGAGAACTGGCTGACCAAAGAAATGTTTGACAAGCTGTAAGACAGTTAATAGCAACACGTGTCGTATGTGGTCTGGCATTATCTTGATGAAAAATAAGCGTTAAAGTACTATATTATTATTGAATTCAATACATTTTTATAGAATGGAGGGGGCTATGAAATTATGATTGAATATTGGGTCGCAATTATAGAAAGTTTGAGAAGCACTGATGTAAAGGTCTTACGTAGCAGTCCCTAGTTTGTTTTTCGGACATTTTATTATTTTATCCGCGTGACGGTATTTTATTTCAAACCATTTTAAACTTCCAGGATTTTATTATTCGACATTTTTTTCACTATAAAAAGGAATCCGTATTGCTATTGTGCAAATGTTTGTTACCTTTCTTCAGCCAGAAATAACGCCAATTTTCGTGCAACATACATTAATGAACATCGATTATATCGATATAATATATCGATTTTAATATTATTGTTGTTAAGATATTAGAAACTATATATATACTTATTATAATAAAATCTTAAAAAGTATATCGGCAAATAATTTTCAAAAATGTACACGACTTTATTAATAAGAGACCGTTGAATAATTATTTATTTAGACCTATTAACTTTAAAATTAAATCACGCAATTTTCCAGATAGAAAGAGAAAGTTATTTTTATAATGGATTACCAAAAAATATTTCGTTCAAGAACAAAAATGAATGACCTAAACAAGAGAACATCTGTTTCAGCAAAATATAATAATGATTTCATATGCATTTATATAACAATGAAAGTATTTTGAATCCTTTCAAATATATTTTGAAATAGAACATTGCAATTCCTAATGATTTTTTTCAAAGAATGAGAAATGTGCTTTCAAATCATCTAAACAACTATAAAATACGTTATTGTATTATGCTACAAGTTATATTGATTTTTGCTTCCAAAAGAGGCAATAAATGATTATATTTCTCTTTCAATTACAAAAAGGGTTTTTTTTCTTTCATATTTTGTCTATTGTACGATCAAAACAGTTTTTTTAAAAAAATATGCAAATATATCTTTTGTATAGGATATGGATGTTTGAAAATTATGTAATCACTATCATTAAGCTTAATTTTTTAAAAATTAAACTTAAAAAAAGGTAAATCTCTTTTTTCTCTGCTCAAAAGGGACTGGAGCTTTTTAAAAATTGAAGTTTTCAATCAACCTTAACATGATGCTTGAAACTAAGAGTACAGGATCCCTGTCGAAAAAAATGGATGTTTTTTATGAAAAATACCCCAAGAAAAATGGAAAATCACAGCATGATAGTATTGCGTACGAGTACAAAAGAACTTTTCAACCTATTTGGTTTCTCTTATATGTATGTGGATTTCGAAGAAACGCTGAAACCGAAAATGGATATTTCAGAAATGTTTTGGCCACAATACCTAGAATTACTCTCTTCATATTCTTAGCATGGAAACTATTTTTTATCCTCTCTCCCCTGTGTTATTCTGGCACAGCTCATGAGTTTTGTTTAAGGCTTACAACAGCAATTTATAACGCAACGGGAATCATTCAAGGATTTACATTCATAAAAAAAAGCAGGATCTTTTATCTAACTATTTCCAACATACGAAAAATTATTCAACCTTTCTTTTCGAATGCAAACATGAAGAAAATCAGAACATATTCAATGCTTGCAGGCATTTGCTCCGCAATTCCATTCGTTGTTGAATCAATTTCAACATCTCGTTATTTCACGCGGGATGAGTTTGGCAAAGCACAGTTTTTGCGTGATTTCGCTTATAACTTAAAAATACATGAAAGAATATCGGAAATGTTTACGTATATTTATGTATTTATATTAAACATAAATGTGATCTGGAGAAACTGTTTTTTAATTTACTATTGCATAATATGCTACTTGTTCGTTATAGCTTTTAGAGGATATATCACCGTTCTCAAAACGAGCACTAATTACTCAATGCTCTTAAGTCTGCATAATGACATCACAAGAGCTGTCTGCTCATTCGACGATGCTTTCTCAGATCAAGTGTTTTGTTGCATACTTACAGTGTACACTAAAATTGTTCGTATATTCTTACTTTTTCGTTAAAAGCGTTGACATTCCGTTGGTGGTGAGTACCACTGTTTGCACAAACGAACTGGCTTCTCTTTCATTTTTGATAATGTTTGGATCACTCGTTTCAGAAAGTGCGAATAAAATCGAAGAAGAAGTACATTACATCTTAGCTAACGTTCCTTCTAATTTGTGCCATCATTTGATGCTTAAAATAGTTACAACGGGCGTGAATTTAACAATTTGGAAGATCACAAGCGTCCGAAGAGCAACTATGCTAAGTATTATGGGAGCCTTTATTACATATAGCATATATCTCTCTGCTACATGATTCAAAGAAAGGGTTTTCGATCCACATAAACACTTAGAATCTATTTTTATGTCGCAGTCTTTTCGTTTGAATATTATTCTTTCACCCTTTATAAGGCCGTGGGGAATATACTTCTCTCTCACCAACTTCATTAATTTTTAGGTGTCGACGGGAAGTTACTTTTCTACGTATGATTTGTTTCTGTACAACGGGACGCGATCCTAGCAGGTGTGCATCGCACGCGGGTGGCCAAAACAAGGGGCAGTTGCTGGCCGTATATACAGGTTGATTCATAATTAGTGTGACCAAATTTAAAAGCTTATAACTGTTTATGGTAAACTTTAATCGCTTTA
Organism: Trichonephila clavata; assembly: GCA_019973975.1. Taxonomy (NCBI): domain Eukaryota; kingdom Metazoa; phylum Arthropoda; class Arachnida; order Araneae; family Nephilidae; genus Trichonephila; species Trichonephila clavata. The sequence goes on along the minus strand of BMAO01002542.1, from coordinate 107,837 downwards.
TTGCCAGTTTTATTTTAAAAAATGAGTCGTTTAAATTATCAATCTAACTTTTTATTAGTGGGAGTAAATTATGGCTCCAAAACTAAGTCCTCAAATCCGAAAACGAAATTACAAAGCTTTTGAAGGCTTCTGTTGTAAGTAAAGCATTTAAAAATCTGGAAAGACATTTTACTAAACAATTACTATCCGGCCTTTGAAAAGAAATAAAATTTGGCTGGTAATCAAAAGCTCCAGGAATGAAATGTGGATGAAAGGAAGTCCTTGGTGAAAAAGAAAAAAAAAAAAAGGAGCTAAAATAACTTATCGCTGTAGAAAATCCTCTGCGTTAAATAACTTTAGAAAAGAAACTACAGGTATCCAATCGACAGTTTGTTGTCAAATAAAGAAAAAAATGACTACCAAAAAAGTGAATAGACCAGTCTGTCAGCAAAGACAGTAGACAAACGAAAATGGTCTTGCCTTACGTATTTAAAGCTACGCAAACATAGATGAAAAACATCGATTACTTCTGAGGAAGCACTTGTGGCGGTGGTATCTATATAAGCCAATAACAACCACCGTGCTAAGAGGATCATTTTAGCACAGGGGTTATGCTATTTGCTTCAATGGTGAACCTGGAAACTTTAAATACCGGTTTTTCGGTATTTACTAGAAATTTTTAAAATTGTTTCTTATATGTTCAGGTATCATCAACATTGCAAATGTTATACATCTTTGTGTTTATGTTATAGTGTTAATTATTGCATCATGATTAAAATATATTATAAATGAAATAATTTTACGTCCATTTCAGAAGATGAAGATATTAAATGTCTTTATTCTGCTCATTCCGTTGTTCTTATTTTTATTTTTCCTAGCTAGTTCTACAGTTCTAAGGCAACTCATTAAATCCATCATCTGATTTTTTTAATTGCCATATACAACGGGATAAAAGGCAATTAATCTGAACTTAAAAATATAGACATAAATTATTTCACTGACAAAAAGAACTAAATACACTACTCTTAACTAAGTTCTCGTTAAAAGAGGAATAACATATCCAAGCTCATCTTCCTTTCTTCATCCATCAACACCCTGTTACTAAAATCTCTCCCTAACGGGTGAAATTAACTATAATAGACTGTGAATAACATGTTGCATCGTACAATCAAGAGAAGTTATAAAATATCTGAATCATCCAAGGCTAAAACTGTCCTATTACAGCTCAGAGCGATACCTCACTTGTGCAGGATTCATAGTCTGATATTCGTATCTGAAAAACCAAGGTTGCACTTGTGAAAAATGCGTAATATTTCGATATTTTCTAAATTGGTGAGTTTGTTATTCACGTTGTTCTTTAGGGTTCAAAATGTTTTCAGATCCATTACATAAAAAAACCTCTTAAATAATAACTCATAATAATGAATAAGAATAACTTTAAAGAACATAAAAATATCAATTGATAATACTTCGGCTTAGTTTCGTTATTTATATGATGAATATGATGGCAAAATGTAGAAAATGTTCTAGAGTTAAGAAGAAAATAGACTAATCAAATTTAATCAATTTTATAATAAACTTTCTTAAAATGTTTTACCCACAAACCAATCTACATTCAAAAGAATTTGGTACAATTACCGAAAACGATGATAACACTAATGTCAATAGTGAAAAGGATCTGTCTCTTGAACAAAAATTAGAATTAGCGAGTACTAAAAAAATTTCAACAAACCAAAATGAAAACAGAAATTAGCTATGTATCCAAAATCATCCGACGAGAAATCGATTTATTTGAATATGAGAGATTTAGAGGTAAATACTTGGAAAAAGTATATCACGCGTTGCTAACTATACCCTCAAGTAGTGTAGATGCTGAAAGAGCGTTTTCGACAGCTGGTAATTTTTGCACAAAATTATGTTCCAGGCTTGATGGCAGTACATTTGATGCATTATGTTTTTTAAGAACACTTTTCAAACATTTAACTTTTAGAACATTAAGATCATTTCAAAAATTTGTAATAGTACCACAGACTGAATATTGATATTTGCATTTTTTTGTGATTTAAATAAATAAGATGTTCCATTATTTTTTTGTGATTCTTTATATATTTTTTTATAGTTTATAAATTACAAATTAATTCTTGTGATATTTACACTCTCTAATAAAATTGGCAAGTAAAACAAAACAAAAAACACCTGTGTTTTTGTTCTTTTTCTAAAATTTCTGATACTGGTATTAAAACAGGTAGATTTTAATACCGGTTTTAAAAAATTGTGTAAAATGAAAAATTTATAAATATTTTCCAAAAAGAAAAATCTGTGCAAAAAAGTAATAATAAACTCCATGCTACCTATTCATAAAACAACAACAACAAAAATTTATTTTTTTACCAAAATATAAAATTAGTGTACAGTGAAAATTCAATCTATAAGTAAATACAATTAAAAAAAAATTCCAAATTGAAATTACTAATAAAACTTCTTCCTAACAAAATTTCATTGCTACTTGATAATAAGCATACCAGTTTTTAAACGCTATCAACAGTGTTGATTTATCTGATATGTCTAGCACACAACTGTCGGATCTGATGCAAATGAAGAATTTCGTTCGTTATTAACGGCTTCAGTTGAGTTTTTTTTTACAATGTCTTATAGTGGCTATTTTTCATGGTCTCAAGCTATTTATATAACTCTTAATATATTGCTACACAAAACTTTTGATTATGTTAACGTGCAGTAAATTTCAAGTCATCTCGAATTAAATCAGCTGTCAATAGCTGAATTCCACTTTTAACTTCGTCATCATCGACTTCTTTATTACCATAAACTGTCCTAAATTCGATCAAATCATTCACATTCAAAGGCCACTTATACCCAATTTTTTTAAAATTCGTGCTAGAACAAAAAGTTTGTATAAAAAAAAAATTCGTTAAATTCGAAAACCGTGTTATTTGAAAATCGTGTAAAAAAAAAAAAGAGTTGGGTGTACTTACGAAAACACATAAAACTGAAATTAGATTTTTCAAAATGCTGTTTAGAAATACCCATCCAGCAAAAAGACTGCTATCCCGGAAAACACAGAAGCGAGCACAAAAGATAATTTTTATCGAGTAAGATAAGAAGCAGCTCGAACTTTCTTTTTTTGTTTCATTATTTCTTCGATAGGTACTCCATCAGCCTTCTGTCTCCATTCTAACCGCTGTAGCTGTTGTCAATTTCATTCGTCATAACCACACAAAAAAAATATGCCGAGATAACAAAGGATTTGGAAACAGTTGAAACAGTAGTGAGCGCAATGTTGTTATGGCTTGGTGATCTATCTTTTCCAATATGTGAAACAGTTGCTATGATTCCTTTCGGAAATTTACAAAAGACAGGAAAGCCATGGCTCTTTTGAAGCCTTTTATGCACGAAGCGAAGGTATCGGATTTCAATGTGAGCAACTGGGATTTTTCAAACCACACAAATCTATGGATACGCTTGCCAACTCACGAAATTGCGTTGAAAGTGCTTGCACTTTTGCCAATAATGATCTTAGGAGTGTTTGGAAATGTTGCGATACTTGTGGTGATGTTTCGAATCAAAGTAAGTAAATTTTTAAATTTAAGTTATCCGACTACCCTAAAATTGTGAACATTGCCAAAAATTGACAATTTTTTTTTTATGATTTTATTTTACAGGCCATCTAATTAGCTTTATTAAAATTCCAACTTTATTATTTTCTGCTCATTAGAACAAAAACTACAAGTGTTTTAGTAAAAACAAACGCCATTACTTTAAGCAAAATATGTCATACTTTAAAATGTGTTTTACTCGAAATGTGTGTGTGTTGTTGTTTTCTTGAAAAAAATCAAACGGGGACATGGATTGCTCAAAAAGTTTTGAAAGTAATTAACTGACATTGTTTGTGTATATTCTGTATGCCGGCTGGGTGACGTGGTTGGTTTGTCGCTGGCCTTCTGTACCCAAGGTTGCGGGTTCGACCCTGGCCCAAGTCGGCGGATTTTCATGATGCAGAAAATCGACAGCGGCCATGTCGTATGATTATGCGGCATGTGAAAGATCCCTAGAGTGTTTGTTTGGCTAGGATGCTCTCAGCAATATTAAATCCTTGTACAGGTTCGCATCATCAAGAGCTCAGGTGCATGCCTCCCTCTGTGGAGAAAAATGGGCGTCAAAATTACTTGCTGTAATTGGTATCGCCTATATGGTGCAGCGCTTAAAAAAGTGATACCAGCTCCTGGGGAATGTACTAGGTCTGCAAAGTTTTAAAATACCAATGTGCAGCCCCATTGAAAAAAAATATTCTGTATAATAGTAGAAGTGTTTTAACTCAGATTTATCACAATCACTGTTTTACTCTACAAAATTGACAGTCCCTTATTTGAATATAATCATTTTTTAAGCAATTTCATATAATAACTAAGATAAAATGCTCTAGTTTTTGTAAAAATTATAATATCTCTTATCTGGAAGGTCATTTAAAAATACAGCAAAACATCAGAATTGAAAATTTGTTCATAAATTTTTGGTGCAGAATGAGCCCCATTTATGTTATTTTTTGTAAATTTTTACCAATTTTTTTCCATTTTAGTAATAATAGCATATTTTTCTCTTCTCAATTTAAGCATATTCTTCTTAAAATGTACTAAACAAATCTAAAAACTACAGAAAATCCCCATTTAAATCGTCGCAAGTAGTCGGATACCTTAAAGCCTTAGAGATATAAATTAGAGTTTTAGTGGATCTAGTCCTACGACTGTGTATGTTTGCTTAGGATATTTTTCTTTTTGTTGCTTAATTTATTTTTTCTTGAGAAATATATACATATATATATATTAACGAAATATATTTTTGTACATTTAACACGCTTTGATGTTCGAATTTTAACAAAACTTTAAGATGACTATGTTCGGAACCATGGTTTTGAAAAAGCGTATGAAAGAACATTTTTTTTTTCCTATTTAAAGTCAGTCAGATTAAAATATGCGTATAAATTTGTTTTAAGAATATTATTAAAAGAAAAAATTGTTTAATATAATTTTGTGGCAAAAATGAGAAGAAAGAATAACATATCTTCAGAAATTCTTTTATGAAATATGCTTCTATAATAATAATATTATGCTTATATATATATATAGTTGGGACTATACTATACCGGGTTGAAATAAAATTTTAAAAAAAATCTTATTATTTTAAGAGTTAAAATCAATTGAAATAATAATTGGTGTTTCTCAGTTAAAATTTCTCTACTTTGATTTAATTAAATATGAAAAAATCTTCTAAATTACATATTTTAAAAATCCTAGTTCGCACACTCTGTATAGCAATGTATAGGCAAAACATTATTATTATGGAAGCATTTTTCATAAAAGGAGAATGCTTCAAAAATATTTCATTTATTCTTTATTTTTAACACAAAAATGCATCTAAATTAATTTTCTTGTAAAAATAATCGTAAAATAGTTTTAGATGCATATTCTAATATAACAGACACAAAATTTTGAAAAAAATATCCATTTACCAACTTTTTTCAAAATCAGGGTTTTGAAAGTAGCTAGTCGCCTTAAATAAAGTGTTAAATATCTAACAAAGGAATTTTTTGGGAAATAATTTCTATCTCCTTTTAATCTGCCTTAAACGGAATATATAAATGAACTAGCTGTTACCCGCCCGCTTTGCTGGGTATTTCATGATGTTTTATAAATTTTTACTGCTTATATATATGTATAAATTATTGATATCTAAGTCCTAGCATTAAGAATTCGATTGAAAAATATACTTATACCTGTAACTGTCACCTGTTGATAAAAAAAAAAAGGGCAGAACCCATCTAATTTGTATTTTCTAAAAATCTCTAAAATTGAAGCATAGAATGATGTTTGCTCTTTCGTAACTCAAAAACCAAGTGGATTCCCGCAAAACCAATTTTCGGTGGATCTCTACGCCGTAAATTGAACATGCAAGCCAAATTTCAAGTCTAAATCTAACAGAAAAAACAAAAGTTTTACTATCAATATCCCCGTAATCCCGTTGAGAGCCGTTTTCCAAAATTACCGCTCTAAGCGGATTTCAATTCAACAAAAGAAAAATGCAAACCAAATTTCATTATTATAGTCCTTGTAGCTCGAAAAAAGTAATTTTTTTTGTCAATACGTCCCAGTAACCCCCTGGAACCCCCAGAACTTGATTTGCTTAAAATTTATTCTTAGTGGATCCCTATTCAACAAAAGAAAAATGCTTAACAAATTTCAAGTATATGGGTCTAACAATTAAAAACAGGAATTTTTTTCTGTAACTCCTCTTGACCCCTCGCAAACATCTTTGGGGTCAATTTTCATTTTACTCTTTGTTAGAGGAACTCTATTTCATGAAAGGAACATGCCTACCAATTTTCAAGCAGGATGATCAAGTAGTTTAAAAATGGAAATATTTATCGATTACGCCTCTTAATCTCCCGAAATTAAACTTGGTAGTTGATATTCGCGAAACCCATTTTGTAGCGGTTCTCTACTTTACGAAAGGAATCTGCTTATCAAATTTCAACACTGTACGTCTAACAGTTTAAAAATGGGGATAATTGTCTATAACGCCACTTGAGCCCCCGCAACGCCACTTCTGGGTCTGTTTTCACAAAACCCATTTTCTAGGGGAATTGCACTCTATGAAAGGAATCTGCTTAGCAAAATTTGAAGACTGTGCGTCCAATTAATTAAAAATGCAAAAAAATTATCAATAACGCCCCTTGAACCCCTGCAACACCACCTAGGGGTCGATTTTCACAAAACACATTTTGCAGTGTATTTCTATCCTATGAGAGGAATCTGCTAACCAAATTTCAAGACTGTGAGTCTAATAGTTTAAAAAAAGAAATAATTATTTATATCTGCCCTTAACCCCCCGCAACACCCCTTGGGGGTCAATTTTCTCCAAACCCGTTTTGTAGCGGATATTTACTCCATGAAAGAAACATTCCTACCAATTTTCAAGCAGGTAGGTCAAATAGTTTAAAAACGAAAATATTTATCTCTTACGCCACTTATTCCCCTGCAACGCCACTTAGAGGTCTGTTTTCACAAAACCTTCTTGTAGCTGATCTCTACTCTATGAAAGAAATCTCTTTATCAAATATAAAGACTGTGCGTCTAATAGTTTAAAAATGGAAATAATTATCTATAACGCCACTTAAGTCCCCTCAACGCCACTTGGGGGCAATTTTACCGAAACCAATTTTTAGCGTATCTCTACCCTATGAGAGGAATCTGCTTACTAAGTTTCAAGACTGTACGTCTAATAACTTAAAAATAGGATTTTATAACGCCCCTTAAACCCCCCGCCCCCGCAACACCCCTTGGGGGTCAATTTTCCCAAAACCCATTTTGTAGCGGATATTTACTCCAGGAAAGAAACTTACCTACCAATTTTCAAGCAGGTAGGTGAAGTAGTTTAAAAACGGATATATTTATCTATTACGCCCCTTAATCCCCCGCAACGCCACTTAGAAGTCTGTTTTCACAAAACCCGTTTTTAACTGATCACTATTCTACGAAAGGAATCTATATATCAAATTTAAAGACAGTGCGTCAAATAGTTTAAAAATGGAAATAATTATCTATAACGCCCCCTAAGCCCCTGCAACGCCACTTGGGGGTCGATTTTCAGCAAACTCATTTTGTAGCGGATCTCTACTCTCTGAAAGGAATCCGCTTACCCAATTTCAAGATTGTACATCAAGTAGTTTAAACATGGAAACAATTATTATTAAAGCCCTTAACCCCCCGTAACGCCCCTTGCGTTTCGAATTTCGGAAAATCCTTTCTTAGCTGATGTCTACTCTATCAAAGGAACATGTCAACCAAATTTCAAGTCTGTAGGTTGAATAGTTCCAGAGATTTCGTGATTAGTCAGTCAGTCAGTCAGTCAGTCAGTCAGTCAGTCAGTCAGTGAGTGAGTCGCTTTTCTCCTTTATATATATAGATAATAATGTAAGCCAATTTACTTTGATTACACTATATTTTTTTTTTCATTAGCAAATTTTTTTTATTATTGATTAGTATTTTTGTTACGTAATATTAATTTATTCTTTCGTTAATATTCATATTTCACTCAAAAAATTTACGTGTAAATCTCAAGTCATGCGGAAAAGATTGATGATAATTTTCGAAGAAAAAAATCGCTCTGTTTAATTAGTTATATTGATTTTAGCAAATATTGAGTACAAGAGAAAGTCTCGTCGTTTTTGAACACGTGAATTTTTATGCGTTGTCCCTCCTTAACAAGAGTTCTGTTCTAACTGAAACCGGATTAAACAATTAGATTACTATACTATTGATGATTTATACACATTTTTTTTTGCATTTTAGTCAGTTTTTTTTTAACTTGTAAAACTGCAAACATTAGTGAAGAAAAAGTGCCCTTTTCATTAATTGTATGTAGTTTGAGTTCCAAAAAGGAAAAAACTCGAAGAAAGCAAAAAGAAACGCATTTGGAGAAGAAGTAACAGCTCGAACATTAGCCAAAGCTGGCTTGTGAAATTTTATTTGGGTGATTTTTCTTTGAAAGATGAACCCAGATCAGGAAGGCCATCTAATGACAATGACAAAGTGCTGCGCAGTATGATCAGGGCAAATCCGAAATTAACTTCCGCAGATGTATGCTGTAAGCTTAGAACTATCAGATTACTGCTTTGGATTACATTAAAAAACTTGGTTTAGGGTCCAAACTCTCTGTTTGGATATCTCCCGAATTAAACGGAAAAAAATTAAATGGACAGAATTTTGATATTTTCTTCAAATCTTGCTCGTCACCAAAGGGAGCCGTTCTTGGACCACATGGTGGCTGGAGATGAAAAGTGGTTTGTGAACAGACAAGTGGTTAGAAAAAAGCATATGCTTACAATGAGGAGACACCACCATCTACTTCCAAAACCGACGTGAATCAGAGGAAGGTAATGGTGTGTTGTTGGTGAAACATTAACGGTATAGTGTATTATGAGTTGCTGAAATAAATTGAAATGGCCATCATTGTTTGCCACTTGATGTTTTGAATAAAGAAACGCAACATTAAACGTGCATCTTTGGCCAACAGAAAGACAGAAAGGGCATGATTCTTCATCACGACAACAGTAGACTACACGTAGCAAGAAACACCACATAAAAAATTTCAGAGTTGGGTTAAGGAAACTTTACCTCAGCTCTAGAATATACTCCTCATATTGCACCATCTAACTATCATCTGTTAGGTCGCCACCAAACTTGATGGACATAAATATATAAATTATGAGTGTGCCGAAATAGCAGTGTAAGAATACTCTAAAACAGAGGACTTCTTTTCCGGGGGTTAGATAAGCTACCAGTTGTAACTAACAAAGGACATTATATTTTAGATAAAATTTTAAATAAAAAGTGAAAATTCTTTTTCGGTTTTTCTTCAGGAAAAAAACGACAGAATTTCCCCCTTACACCCACTACAAAGATTAAGAAGCTTATTAAATCATTTTTAACTATGCTATTAAAAGTTAGGATGCCAGACAAGACATTCAATACATTTAAAACAGAAAAAAAATCACAATAACATTCAAAATCGAAAAAGGAATAAAGCTCTGTACACTCATAAATAATTTAAACGGAATTATAGATTTGAATTGGTTAAAAAGAATGAAACGTGCACGTACATTTCCAGATCAAAGATATTTCTCATGCATTTACAATCAGTTTGTTCAGCTGCACATTTTAAATTTCTGATTTCCCTTACTAAGATACTTAGTATTTAAAAAGATGACAATACAGTTTCTTTTTCGAAAACAATTTGAAAAATTATTATTATTATTATTTTGTTGCTTTCTTCTTACATTAAAGTGATTGAATATGTTAAATTTAGTTAATGTTAAAAAAAATCTGACTTTTTTTTACTTTTAAAAAAAAAAATTAATTAAAGCAAAATGTTTAATTATTTATATTTTCGATCGAAAAGTATGTTAAAAGTAACTGTTATGTTAATTAATAGTAAAACTATACGAAGTACATTGAGTATATTTACAAAGGAACAAACTTTTACCATAACTTTTCTTAAAGGAAAAATTTATCTATAGACTAATTTTTTACCGCATTTCTATGAAAAATAGTTGAAAGAAATTCAAGAAAATGATAGGATATTTATGCAATTATATTATTGTACCTCTCAATTATATTATTGTACTAAGCAATTGAGAGAATTTTTCCTTATATCCTGAAAATTATTTACAAGAAATGTATAAAATGAATATCCCCCTATTTATTTAATTATAATGTATATGGAATTTAGAAATTATAAAATGCACTTCAATTTTATGTAGTTATTTGTATTCTCTTATATACAAATAGAATGAAATATTTTTTTTCTCTTTAATTCTATTCTACAGCTCTTAGTGTGTCAATCTAATAAATTATCTCAATAAATTTTCTATGAATTATAATGTTTTTTTCCCCCATGAATGCATTTTATTGAATAATATGTGTACTTATACCAATAGATTTTTCAATACTAAAGTGAAAATTTAAGTCAATATATACAACACACGGCGACATTGTAATGCTGGAAAACGCTGACTTTAATTAAATTCTAGAAACAATATTGCATATGATAAGCAATTAAAAATTCATGAATAATTGAAAGTTCATCGCAACAAATGATGCTTGAAACATAGATTAACTTGTTTATAAGACTGAGGCCTTAATTTGCAACAATAATTTACACACACCATATAAGCTATATTTATTCACTAGTTATACTAGTTATGGATAAACCTCTTTAAGAGTAGGCCTAAAGAAAGAAAATTATCAGGTTAATTTAATTTATTTTGAAATGCATTGGAACATTTAAAAAGTAGTAAGTTTGTAAAATTTAAGTGTTAATATGATAAATAAAAAATGTAATTAACTTAATTCCCCCCCCCCAATTCTTAAATTTATTTTAAAAGGGAGGAAAAGTATATTTAAACAATACTTTATGTATAGGGCCGTGGGTAGCCTAGTGGTTAGAGCATCGGATCCCAGACCGGAAGGCCTGGGTTCGATGCCCGATGCCACCAAATGCCCGCCGAGTACAAATCGGAGAACGTGCTTGTTAAATCTGTGGGTCCGAACGGTGTCGCCATCTATCGTGTTGCGTGAGCAAAATCGCACTGTCACCTTCCTGGGGGGCTCAAAGCTTAGGCTAAAAACGACAGACGTAATATTCTAACCCTTCGCCGCGATGAATTTCGTGGACCTTGATGTGATGTTACTGTCGATCAGGTGGCATAAGCAACAACAACATTTTATGTGTATTTATTATGGTAGATTTCCCTTACAAGTTTTTAAATCTCTCTCTCTCAATTTCTCTCTAATCAACAATATTTTATATACACAAAAGTTTTCAAATCTCTATAGAACTTTCCACTTGTGTAAAAATTGGAACATCTCCTAAAATGATTCTTTTAAAAATGAATTTGAAAATTTTTATAATATTATGTTAAATGTTGCATCAGTGCCGGAAAAGTTTTTAGGAGGCATATATAGCCCGCGGGCCGTTGTTTGTGCATCATTGGCTTAAGCCTTGGAAAACGCATTAAAATTTTCCTTAAAAACTAACAAACTATTTCCAATTTTCAAAATAAACTATAAAGAATTAGATACACCATAGACCATTAAATTCTTTTTTTCTTCTGAAATTTTGGCAGCGTGGCCAGTTTCTCATCAGATGACAGAATTTTGTTAGAATTCTCTAAAAACGTGTTAATGATTTTTAATATACTTGAACGTGTCTATAGTTTAATTAGATCAATTTCAGGGAGGGAGGACCTATTTTTATTATTATTTTAATAACACTACATTAATATAATTTTAAAGAAGCAAAATAACCTTAAAATATTATTAAAAACAACAATAAAAATATATCTCGAAGAATTATTAAAATTAATTATGTAATTTAATACAAGAATTTATAATAATTAATTTGCAATATTTATTAAATAATTTATAAAAAAACAAATAATATAAGAAAGAAATCTGAAAAAAAAAATAATAATGCGTCTTGTATCTTTGAAATTATGCACACCCAACTCTCTTTTTTACACGATAGGTACGTTCCATAGAAAACCGTTCAAAGCAAATGTCGTGTAAAAAAATATACTTGACTTACAGTAAATTTGGGGATATGCTCCACAATTTTAAAAATCGTGTAAAATTAAAAATCTATTAATGCTTTCCTAAAAAAACGTGTTAAAAATAATAATAGGATCCAGGTTTTTTTTATTTATAAAACAAACACAATTAATTTTTATTACAAAAAAAAAATATTAAAACTACTCTCTGGAGTGAAAATTCAGTCACAACACTTAAAAACAATACATACAACACATAAAAACTCAAATAGAAATCAAGAATAAAACTACTAATAACTATTCAGACCTATATGATAAGAAGTGTGCAAATTTACACCGAATGTATCAAAAATGCTATTTTAAGTAGCTGTGTCTAGCACAACTATCGGCTTGATTCAAATGAAAAATTTCGTTCGTTAGAAACGGTCTTTCTATTTTGGGTTTTTTTTTATTGTTACAAAATCTGCTATATGTGGTTGTTTTGGGGTTTCTCAAATTGCTTATATAAATTCTTGATATCGTGCTACACAAAACTTAAGAAGATGTTGACATTTTAAGGCACGCGGTTTATCAGGATTATAAGTAAGGAAAGGTTGTTCCATACTTTTGGGGATTTCCAAGCCCTCGCGAATTAAATCGGCTGTATATAGCTGAACTTCATCTTTGACTTCGTCATTAGTGACTTCCTTATTCAATTCCTACTATTAGTTCACACTTTCCCCTTATATATATATATATATATATTGTTCAAATTTTCAATCGTTAATAAAATACTTTCTTTTCATCATTCAAGTTCAAATAAATTTTTTTTAATTTGTAGTGGATGACACTTGATGTTAATACAGCTTTTTCAAACATCAATTCATAAATTAAATTAAAAAATGAATAAATAGTAACAAACAAAAATAAGAGTTCAATTGCATATATATAGAAATGAAAATCGCTCGTAATATACCTGTAGCGCAATTGATAGCGCGTTGGGCCTCTAATCCAAAGGTCGTGCGTTCGAATTTCACCTGAAATGGCCTAACTTCTGAGAATGTGATTTTTTTACGTACTATTTTATTGGAATAATTAAATTTAATTAATGAATAAATAGTACCAAGAAACAAAAATAATAATCCAACGCCATATATGGAAAGGAAAATGGAAAATTACATGGAAAAAAATCGCTTTCTGTTCTGTCACTTAATACTGTGATTCTGTCGTATGTATGTGCATATTTATATTAATTGTAACTATTTAATAAAAAGTAACTAAAATAAAATGTTCCGTTGTTGACCTAATTAGGAATTAACTTAATTTTTTTTATATTACTTGTCATCATAAACTGTCATAAATTCGATCAAATCATCCTCATTCAAAAGGCACGAATTTAAAAATATTTTGGAAATTCACTCTAATACAAAAAGTTCGTTAAAAAATTATTAAATTCGTGGAGTTCCGTGTTATTTCAAAATCGTGTAAAATAAGAATTCGGTGTATATGTGGTTGACATTTCCTTGGTTGACATCGAATGAAAACTGAAAAATGTAATATGAAGCTAATTCTCATGGTCTCTTAAAAGCAAAACTTTTCAGTTTGAACCTTTATCTTTTTTTACTAAAAATGAGATATCTTTATTGAGAATTTTTGTGGATTGCTGAATTTTTTTAGAACGTTATTAAAGGAGAATGAAATTTATTTTGGTGATTCATAAAATATTTCTTTTCAGGGAATGCGGACGTGTACAAATATTTTCATTTGCAATATGGCATTGGCTGACCTAATGACGATTCTGTGTTGTTCATGGACTATTATTGTAGTTGACGCTTACCAGAACTTTATTCTGGGAAAGGTGTATTGTAGATTAGATGGATTTTTCCATGGTAAGAACAAATTTATCAAACATTGTTGTGATTATATTCTTTTACTCGTACTTGCTTTTGAGAATTGAAATATTTGTTTTTTTTTCATGATGTTTTCAAATTTCATTTTAAAGACAGGAATACAGTAATGGAAATTTATTTTAAATGGAAAATCTAATATAATGTAATGGAAAACCTAATTTATTAAACTTTTACCAATAGCAGCAATTTGCTTGATTGAAATTGCTATAGATCATATATGAAATTGTTTTTAGATTTGGAGGAAATTATATTTTCACAATATATTTTTGGGTTAAAAATTTCTAATAATTTTAATTAAATAAATGTTTTACATAACTATTGATATTTTTTTCTTAAATTTGAACAAAAATACATCAAATTTGTGATATATAATTAACGACCAAAATTGAATTATAATTTTCTTCAAATTTGTTAAATAATGACATTAACTTAAACCCTGAGTCTATATTTGCATTTATTTTAAAGAAAACATATAAAATTATTTTTGTCAACTGATAATAAAAATAAAAAACATTCATTATAATCCAAAGAATCAAAAAAATAATTCAGTTTTCTTGAAATTCAAAAGATAAACTACATATTATTGCACAGCATATTTGAAACCAAAATAATTTAAACTCAAAAAAATTTTCAAATTTATTTATTTATTTATTATTATTATTATTATTATTTATTTATTTATTTTTTTTTTGCTACAAGATTTTTCCCAAATAACTCTTTTCACTCTTGATAGTATTTTCAATACTATTCAATCAATCCCTTATATAAATATAAACATCAGTTAAATAGAAATTCTATGCCGTGTTTATTCGAATTTAGGGCGCCATCGGTTCTAAGCTGCCCCCCAAATTCTCATCAAATTCTTTGCGGAAAAGGAAAAACAGTATAAAATGGTTTATCGATATCGTATTTTACAAAATTAAAATAATTTTAAAGTGAGAACTAATAAGAAGTGAATAGTTAATTATTTTACCAGTATTATAAATTGTTGCTCTAACTGCCCCATCCAACAAATTTTGTTTCTTCGATTCTAAGTCGCACCCGATTTTCAGAAGTATTAACACTATCAAATAAGTGCGGCTTAGATTTGGGTAAATACGATCATTCTTTTACACTGACTTTTTTCACAAAATGCTTATTTCCTGTTAAAAACAAGTCTTAGAAATGAGGAAAGAGGTAGATGAACTTTCGACAGCATATGGTTACAGTTTCCTGGAACAAATGTATCTTTATTTTTAAATAAGTTAACCTTTTAAATTTAACCGATCTTATAATTAATGAAAATGGCCCTCAAGATTTTACTGCAGTAAGAATAGCGAAACATATATTTTTTCTTTATTATATATAAAATCTGTTCCATTTCTCTAAAACCCATATCGCAACGTCTGTGACACATTTTTCACCGTTTCAGATAATACTTATAATTTGAGAAGATCACGCGTAATGCAGCTAATGCTTTATTTTGTTTTGCTCAATAATTCGAATTCCTGTAACAGTTGAGTAGTTCAACAATTTCATTAAAATTCGAAAGTTCCACTTAAATTTAGTTTATTAATCATGCAATACTCGTTAAATGCATACACTGCAAATAAAAACACAATTTATTCATAAAACAAATAGCACAATTCTCATAAATGTATAAAGCCTCAAGCAATTCTACAACACCATAAAGAAATTGCCATACTCAGTAAGAAAAAATACATTGAAATACTAATTAACATTAAATTCATTTCACTTAGAGGTAGTTTCAGGATCTAATAGTCTCGATAATACTATATGACATTTCACAATGGAATAACGTATTTTTATATATAGTCTAGCTATTTAACTTAACTTTAAAAACATTTTAAATTCTGCATTTTTTTAATGTCATGATTTCATTACTTTCAAAACGCGTTCTTAAGCAAGTAATATGTAAAAAAATAATTAAGTCTATTCCTACTTAGATAAAAAAAAAATATTTTAGATAATTTTTATTGAATAGTTACAATTAATAAAATATGAATATACATATGACGGAATCACAACATTAAGTGGCAATTAATTTTTATTAATTATCATTAAAATATCGTATTGTTATCCAAAACAATCGTGCATATAAAATTTCAGTTCAACTGAATGCTTTGAAACGTGAGAAAAAAAATCCTTTTAAGTTTTGACCCAATTCGCTGAAAATTAAGTCAACGTGGCTGTATCTGTAATTCTTTAAAAAATTAATTTCAGTCAATAATTTTAATTAATTATGATTAAATTATCGTATTGTTACCCAAAACAATAGTGTATAGAAAATTTTAACTCAAATGAGCGCTTTTAAATGTGAGAAAAAAAACCTTTTCAAGTTTTAACACAAGTCGCCAAAAATAATGCCAACGTGGCTGTATTTGTTATTCTTTGAATAATTACTTTTAATCAATTAATTTTTATTAATTATAATTAAATTACTGTATTGTCATCCAAAATAATCATGTATATAAAATTTCAGCTCAATCGAATGCTTTAAAATGCATTTTATTAACGATTGAAAAATTGAACAAGATAAATACAGGGTGCGGTGAAATAAACCCGGACAAACAATTTTTTAAATAACTTTATAAAAAATTGAGAAATTAACAAAATATAACAAATAATAATAAGAGTACACTCGTACTAATAAATAAATTTAATTGGTTTCAAAGTGACCACCGTTTGCAGCAATGCAGAGGCGCAAACGCTTGCAGAAATTTTCAACAATGAGCCTCAAGTCTTTTACCTTTAATCTATCCCATTCCAGTAGAAGCGATTGCTTTAGAGAGTTCAAACTTTTGTGCGGTTTAGTGCTGGGCCTAGAATCCAAAATGGACCAAACACTGTAATCCATGGGATTGATATCCGGAGAGTAGGGTGACCATTCTTCAGATGATATCATGTCTGAAAAATTCACCTTGTGCCTTTTTGGCTTTGTGAGCTGGTGCAGAGTCTTGTTGAAACGTCCACTTAGCATTTCCGAAATGCTTTTGGGCCCACGTTAGAACAACAGCTTCAAGAATGTCCCTCTGGTACACTTTGTGATTGAATTTAACGCCTTCTTCCACAAAAATCAAAGGAGTTTTACAACTTGCGTAAATTCCGCCCCCAGATCATGACTGACTTTGGATATTGGTGATATTGGTGCTTGGAGCGTCCACAGACCAGATTCAATCGTTTTGGGAGTTATGAACTTGTTGAACCGTAAAGAGCTTCTCATCAGTGAAAAGGAATATCTGCCAGCGCTAACTTGCGGCCCGTCTGAAAAGTTTTCGGACATCTATGGAGCCGTACGAGTTTGTTTCTTTCATTGAAGTGCTGAAATTTTTGTAACTTGTAAGGCTTCAGTCCAAGCTCCGTTTTTGCAATTCGCCTTACCGATCTGACACATATTCTCATGTCACGAACGATTTTCTCATGGAAACCATCGGATTCCTCTGGATTCGCTTTTCGATGGCCTTACGATTCATTGAAGTGTTTTTAGTGCGTTTTCGCCCACTTCCTGGACGTCGACCATTATTGCCAAGCTCTTTGAAACGGAAAATTGCACCAAACACTGTTTTCCGAGGTACAATAGGCAAATGAACGACTTCACACTTTCATTTCCTTTGATGAAACAACTCTATGATAACAGACCTTTTGCTCAACATTATCATAAACACACAAATTAAAGTACAAACTAAGAAATGTATTAAAAAATATTTTATTATTAAAGTGGTGGATAAAGAAACATGAAAATAGCAATTAAAAGAAAATTTGTTGATTATTCTAAGATGTACAAACTTTACACATATGTCGAAAGCTCAGGAATAATTTTAAATACGAAAAAACGATTCAACGAATTTTTACCAATGCATTGCGACTTCTTTATTCAATCTCGAACGAACAACAACAACAACACACAGAGAAGAAACAAAAAACAAAGTACACAAAAAGGGGGGTTGTTCAATTTCTCCGTATAAAAGGGGTGAGGTGAAAAGGGATGACGCAATGGTCCGTAACATAAGAGGCAGGAAATTTGTCCGAGTTTTTTTGCCACACCCTGTATAGAGAGAGTGTGAACTAATACTAGGAATTTAAAAAAAATAACAAAATAATTTCAGAAATAAAATTACCCTCAAAGAAGAACAGTTAAAAAAATTCTTCAATGATGCGCTGGTTATGCTTCTATTTGAAAAATTATTCGATATATTTTGGATATCAACAAAAACAAAATATCTTGCTCAACTCAATTTGCATTAATTGCTGTACCATAATTTTTTTTAAAAAAATTCTAATTAAAATAGTATTGATTCATTTGGTTGCCTCGTATTGATGTTTTATAAAATTTGTTTGCAAATATGTGCATCATTTGTTCGCATACTTAATGTTTTATATATTTCTGTATAAGAATACTGCAAACTAGAGTAATGTGAATTGTTCAGATATTTCGTTATTTAATAAAATAAATATCAATACTATTTTTTCTATTATTTTCTTTTTTCAGTGACATTTTTATTAGCCAGTGTATTTTCCCTCATTATAATCTCAGGAGACCGCCTGTTGGGAATCGTGTTTCCCTTCTCTCGCCGCCTTAGTCGTGGTCAGGCTTGGGTCATAGTTGTGGCTACTTGGGTAGCGGCAATGATGTGTGCTTCTCCGACAGCTATTTGGAGATGGCTCCAAACAAGAAAGTGGCACGACTATGAAGAGGTAAGAAAATTGCTTGCTGTACTTTCCAAAGATTTCTACGCCAATCATCCGGTATAGTGGTTAGTGACGCTGACTGTTAAGCCGTTGGGTCTGGGTTCGAATCCCGGAGAAGGCAAAGAGGTTTGTACATGTATAGTGCTTTCGCGACTTGGAGAGACTCTAAATAGCCGTCGAGCCACAAGTCCTCTAGTGAGGTTGGTGGAAGAGAGGTGGGAGACCCTCGACTACCCCAGGATGTTCTCCCTCAAAATGGGGTGAAATCGAGCACTCTATGGGGCACTCTATCACTGATATGGTGCTCAGAGCTATGGATAACGACAGGCGTACGTGTAGACCTTTGCCCCGATGAATTTCGTGGGCCTTGATCTGATGTTACTGTCGATCATGTGGCATAAGTAACGACAACGAGATTTTTCAGCATCAGTAAAATAATTCACATTTCTAACTAGCCTTTACTTAAGTGAGGTGTATATTGTATGAATTCATTCACAGCAATAAAACCAATGTTTCTCATTATAGATTATCAGTTATTAATAAAAAAAAGTAGGATGAAAGAGTTTTGTAGTATTTTAAATTATTAAAATTTTGGGTAACAAGATATTTTTTTCCCGGAAGAAGTATGCTTGGTGAAATTTATTTTCTTGAAAAACTAATATCTACAGGAAGTTTCTTTATATAAAAAAAACTTAATTGTTGTTTGCCATGCACTTTGCATTTATTTTCAATAATCTGTTTGTTAGGAGAATTTTGATTTCAAAAAATTGTTTTCAAACCATCATTGAACTGCTTTTAAAAAGCGCATTTATTACTTCGGTTATTTAATTGATTAATTTCCGAAGCAGTTTTCTTGAAACAAATATGTCATCCTTCCACTGGATATAGTGCAAATTTTTTAAAAAGTTATAATGTAAAATTACAGTTCAGAGAATGCCAGAAAAATACCTCTAGTATTTTTATTTCATCTGCTTATAAAATCTAGTAGAAGAGGAAGAGATCTGTGCATATAAATTTTCACTCTACGTATAGCAATTTTATTTTGTTTTTTTATTCATTATATTATTTCTCGAAGAGTTTGTAATAGTTTTTCACAAACTCTTCACAGTGGTCTTGCACAGTGAAAATAGTCTCAAACTGTATTGTACAATTGTACTGAACTCATACAATTTGTTCCATAAACCCTGTGTGTCCTTGAAGCATACCCAAGGGCTCCACGAGTCAAAATAAGAATTCGAAAAGAAAACTAGAAATGAGTATCCAACATAGATTTACATTCTCTATGGAGTTTGAGTGACCACACGTATCTAAACTTGTGTTTCCCAACATGGTCTCCTGAAGGGAAACAAAAAAAAATTAAATTCGGTGTCTGACAGCCACTGTTTTTAGCAATTTCCAACAACTTTTATTAAAATATACAGTAGAATATCTTTTATCCGAATCAATTGGGACCGGACACAGTTCGGATAACCGAAAACTGAATGCGATCCATACAGTTCATGATACTGAACACTATACAAATATTGAACATTATCACATGCGGGAAACGTGCTTGAAGAAAAAGTAAAATAGGGCAAAATGTCGAATTTTTACCTTGATTGTTGAAAATAATCACTTATTTTTCTCTGTACCATTGTAAACCTTCGTTTTTTCATTGCAAGGTCTCTGATTTTCTTGAGCATCAGTAGTTGAGTAGGACAGCATTCTGATTGTTGTTCGTACCACTCCATAGCTGTCCCTAACGCAGGAAACACATCAGCATTTGATGGACCCTTGCTACTTTCGTTGTTGTTGTCCTCGTCTTTATCCGTTTCATCGTCGACAGGGTAGGATTCTTCTTACATTGAAGTCACAATCTCGTTATCATTTAGCATTTGAAATCCACAGTCTTCTGCATCGCATGACATCCAGGTTTCTACATCAACAAAGCTCAGCAAAAGAGCATGTATATAGCCCCTCACTTGGAAACAAACTGACATATTATTCCGCACAGATGTTTTCCAAATTACACACAGCTGAAATCACCCAAATATCCCTCATCTTGGGTTTTCCCGTTACTTTTGGCTTCTCAGAAAACAAATGTTTCTTGTGAGGCCAAAGAACAGTGCAACTTGAGCATTGCACTGGCACACTAATGCACATCGAATCAGCCGAAGTGAAAGTCCTCCCATTGGAGTGGTGAAGTAGATTGAAGAGGAGGTGTCAGTTGTGGAATCATCCTCATCACGTGACCGAGGCTCAAATTTAGAGGTCCGTTGCTAATAGCCCTTGAATTGCTTTATTGTGTCACCTAAATAAACACTCACTTACAAATTACTTCGGTTTCACAGGGCACCGTGACGCACACTTTGAGAATCCCTAAAGTCAAGTAATTAGATTCTATCTTAAATATTATTTATCATGATACAAACATTATTCTTAAACTTTCATACTCTTTTTTTTATTTGTAGGTATGGTGCAACGAGAATGGATTTCTTCTCAAGTATTATTGGCTCATGATACTTATTCTGCTCGTATATATGCCTCTAACAGTTATGGCTGTAGCTTATACGGCAATTATTTTACAATTAGATAAGTATGAGCACCAATTATTTCTCAGGGAGCATCCATTGAAAATGAAATACAGAAAAAAAGTAAGCCTCGTTGTATTTTATTTTATAGAATTATAAAAATAGCAAGAGCTTTTGGAAGCTCAAATTATGTTACTTGTTTCTTAACTTGCTCTTGTGTTCTTATTCATTACTTGTTAGGATTCATGTATGCCACTAGATAGCGCTATTTAAATTATAAGGTGTGAATTATTGTTTACGCGAGAGAATGTAAGAACAAAGAAGTGTAGGAGGCTATACGCGAGCCATTCCATTCGCTCTATGTTAGTAACATTTTTAATCTATATTATTTGAATAAACCATATGATAACAAAGCAATTTTACTCATTCACAAATTTCTTACATCAGCTAAGATGAATTTCTGAAGACTTATGGAAATATTGATTGCAATAGCATGCTAATGAGCAACAATTATTTATTGCAGGGGTGGGCTCGATGGCAGCATTGTGGAAACGAATGAAACCGTAGGGCCACACCTTTTTAGAATGATTGCATTCATTATAAAAAATGATAAATATAGGTTAAAATAGTGGCAGTTTTATTCAACTTGTTTACTGTGCTAATTTCATATATATGCTAGCATATTAAGGACTATATATTTAATATATAGATAAGCACTGTGCTTATCTATATATGCTAGCATATTAATTTAAAAATCACTTAAATGGGACAAATATACCCTATCACATTTTTCTACAATTATTTTTTGAATCAGGAATGCGAATGCTTGTTGAAATCCGTATACAAGATGATCAATCAACTTGTATTTATATTTACTCTTGTTGATTTTCAACCAAGAAAAGCTTTGTTCGCTAATATAAATGTTGGCCAGAATATAGAAAATATTTTCTGCCTATTTAGGGTTTTTTTCTGAATTTTTGGTGGGTCACACAGAACTCTTTGAAGGTCACATGTGACCCGCAGGCCACTATTTTCCCACCTCTGATTTAATATATAGCAATAAACCTGTAAAAAGAATATTTTTAACAGATATATTAATATAGTAGTTGAGAAGTTTTAGTATATGCATGGACTTAAGAATTAAAAGTCATCAACGAAAAAAAAACTTAATTTTGAATACTATTGACAATGTACTGATAACGTAAAATAGTCAGGTATTTAGTACAAAAATCCTTATTTGTTTTAAACTAATCTCATAAATTTTTTGTGAAGAAGAATTCATATTTTTTTATTTAAATTATAATTCTGATGGATGTGTTCATATATATGACTGCATAATATTCTCCTTCGTGGGTTAAATGTATGTGCGGCGAATAAAAGCCAAAACATATAGATAATAGATATCTCCGAACGTAGTTTTAAGTATGTAGTTAGATTATATATTACCTTCGTGCAACAGTTTTAATTGCTGATCAACATTGAAGGATCTTATAAAGCTCTTAAGAGTATCTCTCAAAAGGTACAAGAAAAGTAGTAGTACCTAGTAGTTTCAAACAAAGTAACGGGGGATGGGAGTAGCCTTGAGCTAGAAACTTATTCTATTAATTTTCAAACCCTGCTACGTGAATACTTGAGGCTAGATTTCGTTTAAATTTGTGATGACCTTCATTATTCCGGAGGGCGGGTTTTCAAGAGCAATCAGAAGTCGAACTCATGATTTC
Organism: Trichonephila clavata; assembly: GCA_019973975.1. NCBI lineage: Eukaryota > Metazoa > Arthropoda > Arachnida > Araneae > Nephilidae > Trichonephila > Trichonephila clavata. The sequence continues at coordinate 84,928 of BMAO01002542.1, read as the reverse complement.
GCTTGACCATCCATAATGACAAAAATTATTCATTCTGGACTACAGTAATTCTAACAGCTTAAAAATAGTTCAGATCTGAGCACACTTACACTTTTATTAACTGTATCTATACTTAAACCAGAAAGTGATACGAAAATTCCTTAAGACGCATATAATTTCATACTACAAATTTAATGCTAGTGAATACATGAAGTTTGGGGCAAAAGCTTACTCACATTAAAAATATTTCAATGTAATGAAAAATTTACAACATTGTGCTTTTAAATTTTCAATATAATTGGATGTTATGGTAAAAAATATGCAGATATAGGACAAAATAATAGGAACACCCATTTAAAAATGAGTCCTCCATCGACCGTCTAATAAACGGCAGACACGTGTTGCAGCATGGAGCCACCTAGAGACGGCGAAAAAGATATCGACCAAGCATTTGGCAGTGAAAGAATTGCGTGAGAAAATATTGTATCTAGCAAAGCGTGATTAAATCTGATATCTCCGACATGAAAAAAGGTATAATAATTGAAGCTCGCCTCACTTGAAAATCCAGAATAGCCAAAATTGTGGGTGTTTCAAGGGCCATTGTGTTAAGGGTTATGACAGCCTACACAAACATATGTAAGGTGTCTTCTGCAAAGAACAACGGTGGGTGAAAAACGAAGTATCGTGATAGACGGGTGTTGAAGGGAATATTCACTCGGAAACGCATGACTACTGTCGCAGATAATGTCCGAGATGAATACCAGGGCCGCCGCGTGGGGGTGGCAAAATTGTTCACCGCACAAGGGCGCCTGGGGCAGGGGGCGCCAAAATTTATAGTACTTATAGTTTTTTAATTTAAAGTTACTTACATAAAAGTTGTTGAAAAAAAACTTGCAATTTTGCATGATTTATATTTTCTTTGCAATAAAATAAGATTTTATTTTTTAAATTTTATATTTTAATTTAAATTAATTTTGTTTTCGTTTCTGCGGATTGTTTTCGTTTGTGTAAAACAAAATTTGATTTCCGATACCAAAAATGAAACGCTATTATACGGAACGTGTTCAAAATCTAAGAATTTGTAACATGTAACAACAGACATTGGGGATGATTTGTATCAGCATAAATTTTTATTCATTATATGCTGAGATGTTGTGGCTCAACGTCGTTGTTTTGTTTGCTTTTTGTTTGCAATGATAATATATATACAGTTTTAAAATTATGTAAATCGCTTGGTTTTTCTTCTCCAAGTCATGTTTTGCTTTATGTATACTGTTATTAAATTGTTCTTAAGACTCGAAATGAAATCTTTATCGCAGCGTTTCTCAAACTGTGGGGCGCGCTCTCGAGGAGGGCGTGATAACCCTACTTAGGGGGCGCGAACGTATTGCGAAAAATCGAAAATAAAAGATTTAAATTAACTATCAACTTGATAAAATAATTTACAATTTAAAATAATTACAAAGTAAAATATATTCTTATATAATAAAAAATAAAGTACACATTCAAACTGATATAATACGCACTACATATAAATGTATCAGTTCTGCACAAAGTATTTGATAATTAATTTATCAATATTCAATTAAAAACAAGTTCAGTAATTACTAGTGACTGTCTTAGGCTTGTCATAATCAAAATTTATTTACAAAACTGAATATATATCTAATTAGTGCGTTTATAATTAAAGTCGTATTGTATTGTAGTTTTACCATCAAAGTACACTCTTGTCCATAAACTAAGGATAATTCAGAATCACACAGAAATTGAACTCTAAAATAAAAATTTCACCGGTAGAATTATCACACACATCTCGAAGAAGAATATACAAATTACAGGAAACCACCAGATGGGGCGGATAATACGTCACAATGACGAGAGTGTAAGAGAGGGGTATATAAGAAATTGTGGCAAAGAAGTAAAATTGTTCACAAGCGCTTTAAAAGCCTTTCAGTGCAATAACCGCATAGTTATGGCACAAAGGAAGCATTTGGATGATTTCTTACGTGGTAGAATTATCGGACGACTGGAATGTGGACGCATCCAACTAGAAGTATCCGAGGAACTTGGAATCGCCCAGAGTTTCATCTCCAGGCTTTGGCAACGATTCAAAGATGATGGTAATGTGAGTAGATGTTACAGCACAGGTCGCCCCCGAGTTACAATGCCGAATGAGAACCGGTATTTGGCAGTTACTGCCAAAAGAAACAGACGGAGCACAGAATCAGACCTGTCTCGGCAGCTCTCTTCAGCTACCAGTACGACAGTTTCAAGGCAGACCATGTAGGCCACTTAGGGCACATTGGTCTATATGCTGGTAGGCTTGTCAGGTGTGTTCCCCTTACCACAACTCACTGTCGCCTGCGATTAACCTGGAGTAGAGAGCATGCATTGTGGACAACGCAACAGTGGTCTTGTGTGGTGTTTTCCGATGAGTCCAGGTTTAGTTTGCAGTCTGATTCTCGCCGAACTTTCATATGGAGAGCGCCATGTACCCGTTACCACCAAGAGAACACCATTAAACGACACCATTACGGTGGTGAAGGATGGTTTGTTTGGAGAGGAATTATTCTTGGTTCCAGAACTGACCTGCATGTTCAGAGTGTAACGATGACAGGCCACATCTATCGGGATGTCATTCTGGAACAACATGTACGTTTGTTTCGGGGCGCCATGGGTGCTGAATTTCTGTTTATGGATGCCAACGCCTGTCCTCACCGTGCAAACATTGTAGACGAATGCCTTCAATCGGAGGATATCACCCGTATGGATTGGCCAGCATACTCACCGGACTTGAATCCAATAGAGCATGTGTGGGATATGCTTGGCCGACGAATTGCAGTCTGTCAACCCCCTCCCACCTGTCTACCGGAACTTCGAAGGGCATTGCTTGATGAGTGGTGTAATATTCCCCAAGATCAGATTGATAATTTGATACTCAGCATGCGTAGGCGTTGTAAGGCCTGTATTGCATCGTCCGGGAGACATACTCCGTATTAACCATCATACTAACCATGTTATACTGTTTTTTGTAAATAGGTTCTTTTTTGAAATTTGCTCCAGGGAGTAAAAATTGCAATTTTTATTAATTATGTCAAACATATAGCATCTTTTTTGCTCTTTATCTTTTGTTTAATAAATAGACTTTACAAATAAATCAAATTTGTTTTGCTTCTATCTCTTTCTTTGCCTGAACTTCATTATCCTTAATTTATGGACATGAGTGTAAATAATATCTATAATATTCTTCATTTTTGAAGGAATGGAAAATGTTATGCCTGAGTGTAAAACTTGATTTAAATAATATAAAAAATATTAATTGGAGCATGACAGTCTTAACGCGACTGTTGTTGGGAAGGGGGGGGGGGACTTTTTTCCTGGAAGCTCATATGAAGTAGATGTCTGATACTTTCGATATCTTGTTTCACTAACAACTGGTTCTTTCTTGAAAATATACCGATTTCCGGTCTAAAATTCACTTTACTTTATAAATTCTTTGAATTTTCCTTTATAAAAAATAATAAAAATAAATGCAGTAAAATATTCTTGATTCAAATGATACTACAGAAAAACTAGCTTTCAGAAACAGAAATATTTGCTTTCATAATAAATAAAGAAACAAAAGTTGATTGTAAATTAATGTTTACAACATGTGTAAATGATAGAAAGGCTGGTTAATATGAAATTTTTGCCTTAATTTTGTAGAATTATTCTTTGTTGAAAATTTCATTTACCTTTTTGTACAACGTTTGTGATGTGATTTATATTTGCACAATTCATCATATATTCTGAATATAACACTGTGTATGTCTTGTATCATAAAAGGATTTAAAAATTCATATTTATCGTTACCAGATTATTCACTGAAAGTTTGGTTACTGAAATACACACATTTGTGTTAAAATTATTCTTACTTTTTGAGAAACATATTACTCTGGAATACCCTACTCATATCGTAAAGCATTTTATATTTACTTCACATCACAAAAAGAAGGGAAAAAAAAGGGTTTTTTTTTCATTTTTGAGAATTTTTTATTTTATGTACACGATATTTTACTTTTTCATAACTGTAGAGTATTATTAAAAAAAAAAAATCAACTGATATACAACAGTTCTTTCGAACATTGTACAATCGTAATATCTTAAATATAAGCCAACATAAAACAAAAAGTGAACCTATAAAAAATTGTTAATGTACTTTATGTACGTTATGGAACAGTACGTAATGTACATGAACTTTTACGCAAAATAATTCATGTCAAGCATTATATTCTGCACAATATTATTATTTTTTTTAAAATAGTTGAATAACAGTTTTTAAAAAATGATACTATCTTTCGTAAGGTATGTATACGATGTAACTTTTCAAACATACAAAGATAAAAAAATATTCTTACATAAGTATTATTGCATACATTTTCATTAAATTTATAAATTTTTTATGCATAAACCTACAAACATTGCCAAACAATTCAACCAAATGACAAAGAAATTGTAAAATTAAAATTTTAGATATTCCTCTAATAATCAAACTGAAGGGAATTTTAATGAATTGCAATCAGAAAAAAAAATTTTTTTTAAATATTCTCAGTAAAATCAGGTTGTTTTGTAATTATTAAAAATTTCTATGAAAACATTAATTTACAGGCAGAAAATTTGCAAGTTTATAGAAGAGAGTAGCAGAGTACCTGTAACACAATATATATTTTGTACAGTTTAAATTATATGAGTATTTGTATTAAGTTAAATAAAAAACAGTACGCGTCAGCACCATAGCTTAGAACAAAGGATCTCAAACTTGTCATGTTTTTCGATCTGGGCCCTTGCTTACTTAATATTGAATTTTCGCAAATTTATGAGCTTCAAATGTGTTTTGGACAGTTGGTATACTGTGGTAGCTCGCTGTTGTTTTAAAAACACATTTACTTTTCTATCTGTAGTGAAGTGTTGTGTGAAAAACTAAAAAATACATGTTAATTTTAAGCATTTATTAGATAAAAGTTAAAATTTAGTACCTGTTACACAGAATAAGAGAGTAAAACCAAATGCTTTTATGACGCTTTAGTTACAAATTTTTAATACTTTGCATAAATTTAGTTAGGTTTTACCTTAAACCTCCTCGGTTAGTAGTGAACAGTCTATTTTTTTCATAAAAAGAAACAAATTAAGAAAAACTTTTATCTTTCAAATTAACAAAATAATTCAAAAAGCAACTTTTTATTTATCTCTATAAAACCCAGATAAATTTTACCCTTCATTGGGCAGAACTCGATTTATCTATTTCTGATGTACAATTTCAATTTCCAAATAATCAAAAAAAAAAAAATACTAATAATTATAGCTTTTTCCTTAAATGTTTATAATTATTATGTACCTGAGATATGTGTGTGTGTGTTTTCAATATTTCAATTGCTTATAACAAATGCTTTTTAGTAATTTGCATTAATATTGGTAAAATTTACTTAAATATTTTGAATCAGCAGAAAGAAGAAAAAATTTCACACTAAATTCTGAAAAATAAATTTTCTGAAAAAAATATTGTTTCTAAATTTTCAGTTAAATTAGCTTCTTTACCTGAATCTTTATTTAGTAGCAAATGACATAAATGGGCTTTCGACTTTCAAATAATATATTGAGAGAAAATCATATGATGCATTTTGTAAATGAAATGAAAATTAAATTATTTTTTTTATTTAGTGCATTAAATATTTTTTTAGAAACATGTTCTCAAAAAAATTAACGGATTCTAAAAATGATAATGAAAAGCACATTGATGGATTAAATTTAAAAAACTGGAGTGACAATGAAGTTTTAAAACATTGCAAAGAATTAGAACAAAAATTAACGGATACTAAAAATATTAATGAAAAGGACATTGATGGATTAAATTTTTTCGAAGAAATAAAATCTTTGAGGAGGATATGTCACCTATTGATGTTTTAAACTATATTTATGAAAACAATCTTATCGATACATTTCCAAATATTGTAATAGCTTTACGGATTTCTTTAATCCTGCCAGGTTCGGTGGCTACTGGAGAACGAAGTTTTCAAAACTTAAAATTGTAAAAAACTACATGCGATCTACTATGGCGCAGGAGAGATTATCGGACTTGTCAATTATATCCATAGAGAGCGAAATTTTGGATAAATTAAATATAAAGGAATTGATATGAGCATTTTGTAGCTGCTAAAGCTAGGAGAATCAATATATTTGAATATATTTTCTAATTTTTATATTTTACTTTAAAATTTTATATCATTTTTGCTTTGTTTTTAAAATTTATGTGATAATAATAAAAAAAGCAATAAGGGACAAACGTGTTTTAACATTATAATTTTGAAGCTTATCAGTTCGAAAGTCAAATTTTGAATACTATAAATGAGTATTTCACATTTTATTTGTAGCACTTTATAAGAGTGCAACAGAACCCCATGAAGGGGCGCCGAATTTCAATCCGAACAAGGGCGCCTAATACCCACGCGGCGGCCCTGATGAATACTCATCTTCATAACCCCATATCCATGAAAAATATTCAATGGGATTTGCTTGCTGCGAACATTCATGATAGAGTAGCTATTCCAAAACCGTTAGTTTCATCACGGAATACTTTGAAGGGATTACAGGGGTACTTAGAACACCTAAGCTGGACTCAACTGCTATGAGAACAAGTCATCTGGTCTGAGGAATCTTCATTTACATTATTCCAGCCCATCGGGTGAGCTTTCGTCTTGGGAAATCGGCAGAAGCCTTTCATGTTGACTGCTTGGTTCCAACCGTGAAATATATAGGGGATTCTGTGATGGTGTATGGTGTATTATCTTTCCTTGGATTGCAGCCTATCTTTGTCTTGAGGAGAAGAATCACAGGCGACCATTATGGAAATATTTTCGCATATCCTCTTCACCCTATGCTTGACTCTCTTCTTGAGAGAATGTCTTGTGTTCCAAGATGACGACGCCCCTGTTCACATGTTTCGCGGTGTTCAAACATAGTTACATGAGCATGATGATCAAATGGAATATCTAAAGTGGTGTCCCCAGTCACCTGATTTGAGTATCATTGAATGTTTGTAGGTTTTTTTTTTAGAAAATAAAGTTCGTACTCTGTTTCCTCCTCCACGAACACTATCTGAGCCCTGCAAGAAAAGTGAATGCGAATTACCTTGAACTTTGTTCAAGATTATTTCTTTGATATTTGTCAATCCCACATTGGATGCAAGCTGTCAATCAGGCCAAAGGTAATTAACCCTTAGCTAATAATTTTTTTCCACTTTTTCACAGATGATTCTATTATTTTGTCCTATACCTGTATCTCACAAGTATTGAAAAAAAAATCCTTGTTAAGTCTAAAATAACCAAGAATAATAACTTTTATCTTTGTTGTCGTAAAAATTTATGCACAAATGAGATTTTATGGAAATATCCCTTTAAACGTGATTGGTGGAAGATCAGCGAGACTACTCTTCTAGACTCTTAGGGCGCGGTAGCCGAGAGATATGGTCACGAAATCGTGGCTGGCATTGTTGAGTCACAGATTCCAATCTTTGGAAACGGAAGACTCGCCGTGCAGAGGAGCTGGTGCACATTAAATCTGTCGCGGCTCAAACTCTTCCAATTGGCGTTGTATGGAATTTTGGAGAGTTGGTTCAAGCTCAGATGTCGTCCTCGTCACTTGTCCATAGTTACATGGTACATCGCCAGTGCTCTCTTGTTTCTTCAGAGTGCAAAGTAAATTAAAAATCTAATCGAAATCCAGACTGTAAAAAGTACGCTGAACGAAATGTCAAAAGATCTGTATCTCTAGTCTCACCTGAAGAAGTTGCAAAAGTGTAGAAGATGAAGTCAAATAAGTTTCTCCTATTTAAATTATTTTAAATCAGCCCAAATGTCATATTTACAGTTTTCTGTAATATAGACTACAATTATAAAAAATACGTATCTCCCGAGAAGGTCGAAGAAAACCACTTTTCATGAAAATAGAATTAAAAAACTGACTTCAACTGGCATGATATCTCTCCAATAAAAAAGTTGGCTATGAAATACAATAAGTACAATATAGGCTGAAAAATACCCAAATCAAGATTCAGAGTTTATCTATTAACAAAAATCAACTGGTAATTCTTCTTTGAAATAATGTCACAAAAGTAACTAAGAAAAATTATTCAAGACAAAAAAGTACGCGTATTAACATGAAGAATGATTAGTGCTGTTTTCTCTGATAAAGAAAGATGAACTTGTCCAAATGATTTTTCATTCTATTATTATGATGTGTGAAAGAATTCGAAAAGTATTTGTTGGTTTGCTAAAGGATTCTTAATTTTTTTGTTACGTTTTTTTTTCTTTGGCATCCTTGTGACAGATCTATCCGAGTCCTTTTCTTAATCCTCTTGAGGAATCTTTGGTCTATCAATTCGATTTTGTTCACAAACAACCCTCTGAAGAAGAAACCCTGATTATTCAGATTAGGTCGGCTATATATAGTCAAGATTTTCAAGCTAGATAGAAAAAGAAAGTGAGGAGATAAGATAGATTGCTACTGATCAGGTATTATACCATTTTAGTGCGCATTTCAGAGATTTGATAGGTGAAAGAATTAAAGTGACAATTGTTCACTAAAGTTTTATTATTGCTCAGATAATTGGGATAGTAGATTTGATCCTGAAATAAAAGGGTCGATATTTAAAGTCTTCTCATAACTCGCGCATCTTGTTATTAATCCACATATTTTTTAGATTGAGAACATCTTTTCTCGTTTAAGTTATTCGAATTGTGTTGATAAATTGTCTGTGTTCAATAAATAGATATATTGTTGATATAGCTAGTCATCTTTCCCTTCCTCCCACAGCTCTAAGCGGGACTGAGGGAACATTTCAGTCCTTACATCCTAAATGGTGGACACAATTTAAGAAAGTATCAAAAATCTCGCATGTATAAATTAGTGTCTTTTGGCGAACTCCTGTTAGGTCTCAGTTGGAGCTTTTAGCAAGACAACGTGTCAATTATACTTCTTGTTATTCAAAAGAATGGTTTCAAACTCAGGATATTGAAGTGATGAACTAACCAGCCCTCATTCCAGATCACAGTCAGACAGAGAATACCTTGGGAATTCCATGGCGAGATATCTCCAAAAAATGGAAAGTAGTAACACTCACTGCAAGAATTCAAATTATTGATCGAAGAAGTCTGTGGTACAGACTCGTTCCCCAAACCTACTTACATTTGGTATTATCAATAGAAAACCTTGTTTCGATTTTAGGTGTGATGGAAACACCATAAACTACTAAAGAACTTTACTCTGCGAAATGTGATTATTTCGCGTATTTGTACATAAACTTGAAACACTATAATCATGATTTTTTTTTCATGAATAATTATTACTCTTTCAGTGTTAACCCAATGACATTCCTCAATTCAAAGCATTAATGTTCAGATACCGAGAAAATTTGAAAACAATCTAGTGTATATTTTTTTATATTATAGAAACAATTAGCTTGTGCATAAACTTTTGAGGCGCATCATATGTGCACTGGTATTAAATGATGATATACATAATGATATTTTTTAATAACATTATACTTTCGAACCCATCTGTTCATATTCATGAGCTGCTACATATACTTTGAATAGGTTAAGTAGGGTATAGGTTGAATACTGTAAGGTTTGACTACATTCCATTTATTCTTATCTCATATATTCTAAAACTCGGATACAGTGTTAAAAATCAACAAAATAAAAATGTTTTCAAAATAACCACAGTTTTCTTTAAGTGTAAAGGAGAATACATGAACACTGCTTGATAATTGGAATATTGTACTGAAGCATTTTATATTTTATAATTTAAGACTAATATAATTTAATATGGGATCACATTCATGTTATATTTTGAAACACTTATTTTTCTATACATTTTTTAGGTGATAAAGGTGCTTTTCATGTACGTACTCAACTACCTTGCTTTCTGGGTACTTTTCCAAATCGTTGTCCTTTATCGCTATTTCAAACCACCGCAACAAGAGGTATTATTGCTGAAAATTATGTATTCTCTTTGAAATTTCTTATAATATTTTACTTCAATATCCCTATATATATTAGTGATTTACATTTCAAAATTACAATTCATATAAAAACCCAGGAAGAAAACATATATTTCATATTACACGTAACTAAAAGTTCAACCTTCCTGTTGTTTTATATTATGTGCTTGGAAATTAATCTAGAACCATATTAATTTTAATTTTAATGGTTGTTTAGCCTTGGGAAAATTCACTTGAAAAACGTCGTACCATCATGTAAAAAAATACTTATATCTTTAAGGTATCTGAATACTTGCGAGAACTTTTTATTAAAAAAATAGAGAGATGGGTTTTTTTTTGTGATTTTTAGATTTGTTTAGTACATTTTAAGAAAAATATGCTAAAATTAAGATGAGAAAAAGAAATTATTTTTACTAAAATGGTAAAAAACGGGTAAAAATTTACAAAAAATAACATAAACGGAGCCCATTCTGTACCAAAAGTTTATGAACAAATTTTCATTTTTTCAATTCTGATGTGTTGCTATGTTATTCATTTTTGAAATGACTTTCAGGATAAAAGATATTCAAATTTTTACAAAACCTAGGGCACTTTATCTTGGTTATTATATGAAATTGCTTAAATATATTCACATAAGGGACTGTAAATTTTGTAGTAAAACTGTGGTTGATAACTCTGAAAGTTAAAAAACTTCTACTATTATATAGAATATGCCACAAAAATTTCAGTTAATTACTTTCAAAACCTTTTGAGCAATCGTTGTCCCCGTTTGAGTTTTTTAAAAAAAAACACATTTCGAGTAAGATGCATTTTAAAGTATAACATTTTGCTTAAAATAATGACATCTGATTTTACTACAACACTTGTACTTTTTGTTCTAGTGAACGGGAAATAATAAACTTTGTATTTTTATAAAGCCAATAAGATGGCCTATAAAATAAAATCATAAAAAATGTGTCATTTTTTGGCAATTTTAGGGTAGTCGAATACCTTAGGTAAAGTAAATACACCAATGTCTGTACTCCATACCTTTTTAAGACACGAACTTAATATTATACAGCCGTTTGCAATTCCTATAATACTTCCTGTGTGAAGCCATGGTACATTATTCTTTAAAATGTTTAATAAATAAAATTTATTTAATTTTAATTTGTTATGCACTTTATTACATAGTATTATGTTTTAATATATATAATGCTTTTTAGCAGTCATTTAATAGGAATATAACTTTCACTACCTGCTAAAAATGTTAAGCTTTAAATCTATATATTAGAATATTTTTTGTTTTCATTAGAGACCTCAAAGTTAGGTTTAATTATTTTTTAAAAGAGAAAATTTTATCAGCAAGGTCAGCTTAACCCAATTGTAAGTGCCACTAATCATGAATAAACTAATTTACGTGGATCCAGTAATTGAAATGGATTGGGGTTTTATTAATGAGACTGACTGTCATACTTAAAGTACTTATATTTTACAAATATATAAAACTGTTGATTTTGTTTAATAATATTAAATTAATTGTTTGAGAAATTTAAAGACAAGATTAAATATTTAAGAATTGTTAATGATTCGAAGTTAATTTAAGAAAAATGCGTAATTAATATTGAAATTTATACCTTTTTACGCTTTGCTTGATTTCTAATGATTTATATCTTATCCTGATATTTTTCAGGTTAAGGTAGTCATTTACAATGTAAATCAAGCAATTTATAATACTCTAAGTAGATTTAACTGTCGGCAAGTAAACCATGAGCAACAATATAAATCTATTGTTTCTTGCAAAGAGAGCATTTATTAATTTTTTTAAAATTAAATTATGTAGTTGTACTTAAAAGCGTAGAAAATCTTCAAAATAAAGATATAAAAAATGTATATTTACATGTTGATTAATAATTAGTGTGACCAAATTTAAAAGGCATATAACTGTTTATGGTAAATTTTAGTCGCTTTATTACCAGATTTATTTTTAAAAATGAATCTTTTAAATTACCAATCTAACTACTTTTATTAGTGGGAGTAAATTATGGCTTAAAAATTAGGTCCTCAAACCCGAAACGAAATTATAAGGCTTTTGAAGAATGGTTGCTAAAATTCTGCTGTAAGTAAAGCTTTTAAAAATCAGGAAAGTCATTTTACTAATGGATTACTATCTGAACTTCGAAAAGAAATAAAATTTGGCTGATAATCAAAATATCCAGGAAAGAAATGTGGACAAAAGGAAGACCTTGGTGTAAAAGAAAAAAGAAGCTAAAAAGACTTATCGCTGTAAAAAATCCTCTGCGTCAAATAACTTTAGAAAATAAACCACATGTATCCAGTCGACAATTTGTTGACAAATAAAGAAAATTGGCTATAAAAAAAATAAACCGGTGTGTCAACAAATTGTAACGGGTCTTTTCACGTTCTTCCTACTAATAGTCTTGGGGAATATTGGGTCTTTAAAAATTATTCTATTGAAAACTTTCTTCTTCCGAAGAAGAAGATGCGATTATGAAAATCAAGGCTTGTATTTAAGGCTTGTGTTGTTTTGACTATGGCTAGTTCTTCTGACTCTCGCATAGTAATGGATGTGATAGCCCATCCATTACATTGGCTTAAAGGTTTACGTAAAGTGTACAATGCCAAGGGAAACCACACTGAAAATTTCATGCAAGTAACTTAATTCAATAAAAATATATGATGCTCTGAAATCAGTCACATTATTTTAGAATCAATTTGTAATTGCTTTAATCTCTATATACTTCGATAAAGATATTCAGTGGCGTGTCTATTTTTTTTTTATTCTAACTTATTTTATTTGTTTGCTTTTACAGTTAGCTCCATGGTACAGGAAAGTATATTTCCCTGCTCATGTGCTTACTTATGCCCAAAGTGCCATTAATCCAATCATTTACGGTGTATGCAACGAAAGTTTCAGAAAAGCTTTTCGAATCACTTTTCGCTTTCTCTATAAGAAAAATAAAGTTCGGCCCACAGCAGCTCCGAACTATGTACATTCACCTAGAGCGAATCGACCTAATACAAACGTCCATAAAAATATCTGTGTAAGTATATCAGTTAAAGCTTTATGTATTAGTATTATAATTATCTTCTTAACCGAAAAGCTTTTGGAACTAATGGGGAAAAGAGATAAAAATTAGATTTTAAATAATAGAATCGCTTTGCTCTAGCATGAAGTTAAGTATAAAAATATGCAACTATAATACTACTTTTGCAGCATTTCTTTCATCAAAAATAATTTACTGAAAACTAAAGATACCTTTGTATACAAATAGTAACTAGAGTAGCACCAAAGTGTATAGGGAATACTATTTAAATATTTTTAGGATAATAATAACGGAGAAATGGCTTATTTACTATATAATTTGTATTTCTCATTCGAATTATAACCCTTCATTTTAATTCTTCTCTATATAAAAGATTTTGCAGGTACAAAAAAAATTATAATTATATTATTCGTATAGAACCTCAAACTTTTTTAAAAGTAAAAGTAGGGAATCAATATCACTCTCAAGGTTTATATTACTTTGTTTTTTATCTGATACATTGTAAAAAATCCTAGTTAAAATCACCAATTTGGGAATTTTAAGCACCTTTTAGCTGTAAGAGGTCAATTGGTAAACACTTATTATCCAGGTAACTACGTCCTAAGCAATTTATTTAGAACCAACAAACCTACAAATGCTGCCTATTTATTGTACAGTGTATAGTTTATTTTAAAATTGAAACATTGTTCTACAAAATAGGTCAGTGTTGAAATTTCCAAAAAATATTAAATTCTAAACTCCACAGTCTCATTGAATGAATAGGGTGCGAGTTAACAATATTTTGTAAGAATACAGGGTGTCTACAAAGCAGTTGGCCAAAAAGAATGATTTGTATGCATGTAATTTACAAAAAAAAATAGAAGTACTTATTATTGTACAATAGTGAAACAATACAAGTTTACCATTATCACAAATGTTCGATGTGGCTTTCTTTCGTTACTCTGCAAATGTCCTATCGATAAATCAATCCTTACCTCATATTTGTCAGCATGTTTACGTTGATAAAATTAAATGCAGTACAGATTCTTGATTTTAGTTCAGGAATTGAGGCAGAAAATGACGGTGTGTAGACTTATCTTTTACAAAGCCTCATACACTGAAATCCAGGGGTGAAAGATTTGGTGATCATGTTGACCTTTGAATAACACCTCCACGACCAATCCAAATTGATACCTCTGTAGAGTTTGGTAGATTATGAGGGATCTCACGAACACGACTCTTGTTGTGTCAACCGTCTCTCCTGAACCTGCAGGTCTGCCTTGACCCTTGACCCGATGGGCCACACATCCTGTTTCCGTTAATCGATCACCGTAGTATCTTTGTTCAATGATTTTTCTTTAATTCTAGAAGAAACCTTTTCTTCGTACTTACACAACAGAATGATCTCCATGAAACCAAAGACGGTATTGTGCCTTTTCAAACCCCATTGAACGTCTTTAGTATCGCAATGCCGAATAAAGAATGAATACCTCTTTCTCGAAGAGATAGCATCAGTCATGACCCTTAACGCTCTCTTGAATGAACTTAGGACGTATTACTGCAATTTTGACTTTAAACGGGTTAATTTCATTTAATATTTCAGAAGCTCTTAAATTACGAAATTTCCCAACTAATTTGTAGACACTTTGTATACAAATATAAAAATCTCTATTTCTATGCACTATCGTTTATTTTTTATTTAGCATTATCTTTTTTTTTTTGAATAATTCGTCTTTAAGACACTATCTAAATGAATTTAATAACAATTGCAAGGATCCATATTATTGTGAAGGACGTATTCGATTTAGTAAGGAGTGTTGTATATGTTTAAATATTAAAAAATGGCTATTAATAACAATTGTGGAGATATTTATAAAATTAGCATTGAAATGTTGGTAGTTTTTTCCTAACTTTGCCAACCTTGCACACACATTTTACAATTTACCAAGGCATGATCAAAAATCCTCATCACTAGACAATACTTTCCTAAAAAAAGTACTAGAAAAGTTAGCCAAGGTGTTTCTCCTTTTTTTTGTAATATCAAATGTAATTAATTTTGCAAGTTCCATTACCAACACAACAATGCCCTTGAGGAAACTCTCTAAATGTCAGGGGATTCTACAATTCCCATAAACATTTTCAGCATCTCACAAATGTATTACCACTAATTTTGTGAACCTAAGGCTTATAGGAGATGCATTTTGCGGGTATTCGAGCGTGTATATACATTTAATCACATGATTTTTCTCAGAAAAAAGATTTCCATTATAGAATACATTGAGGATAAAATTTAAGAGTTTATATATATATATATATACATCCCTTCATTAATTAAATTATTTTTAGTATAAAGCTTTGTTTTTATTTTTAGCAAAATGGACAAGTTGTAGCACCCAGTACTCAAGAGACAGAATTGAAAGATATGCCTGCAAACCATAGAACAAGAACTACAAATGATCATGCAACTTGATCAAAGTGTTCTGATGATTAACTACCTTGAATATATATATTCAAACGAACTGGAAAATGTGTTATTTATGAACTCACAAGCATTACAAATTTCTTTCATTGCTCTTTTTAAGTGGAAATTCTCCTTGAATAGCATCCATAAACACATACTGTACATTCATATAGAAATTTTTTCAAAATTTGTAAATTCTAATAAAAGTTCTTTAGAATGTATGAGCTTTGATTTGATTTCTTTGAAAAGAACTACACTTCATTGAGAAACAACGAGATCTCCGTAATTAACACAATGAGTTTTGTGACCGGCGATTATTGTGTGAGTGTTTGAGAAATCACGTTCTAATTTTCAAACAGACCATTTTAATTTCATTTCCAATTTTACAAAATATGTTATATGAAATAATCAACTACTGGATCTTAAATCTTCAGTTTTAAAGTTCTAAAGCTGTATGACTTGAAATTTGAAAGAATGAAATACCAGCTTAAGGGTCATTGTCGTTTAACCGTGGTCAAATAGCGTTTTAATTTTCTTATAACTTTAAAGCAGTGATTCTCAAACATTGGAGCGCGCCCTCCTAGAGGAGCGTGATAACCCTACATGGAGAGGGCAAGTGTATCAAAATGTCGAAAATAAAAGTTTTAAAAAAAATTATTATTTATAGGCATTTTATTTAAGATATCTATTACTTAAAAGAACAGAGATACAAAATACAGATAAGTTCCGAGCAAAATCGCACTGTCACCTTCTTGGGGGGCTCAAAGCTTTGGCTAACGACAGGCGTAAAATTCTAGCCCTTAGCCGCGATGAATTTCGTGGACCTTGATCTGATGTTACTGTCGATCAGGTGGCATAAGCAACAACAACAACACAGATACAAAATTTAATACTTACCTCGATAATTTGTACGGTGTATAATTAAAGTCGTATCGTAGCATAGGTCAAAGTGCATCATTATTACATCTATTTCCCTGTTATTACACGAGGGGAAGGGGCGTGATGAAAATTATGATTGAAAATTGGGTCGTAAATACCCAAGGTTTGAGAAGCACTACTCTAAAGGGAATTCATTTGTTCTAGAACTTGTAAGCTCAAATCTATCGTAAACATCTCAGATAAAGAATTTGCTAAAAATATTTATTTATTTATTATTTTTTTTTTTGTAAAATTAGGTTTATTTTTATAAAAATTCTTTTTTGTTGTTATTTTATAACAAAAGAGAAATTAGTATCTACAGAGTTTTCGAAAAACAATTCAATCGAAAGAAAATGGTGCTGATGAAGGAAATTTTTATTTTATTCCTGTTCTATTGTACTTTCAGTGGCGTAACGCAGAATATAAGCCCCCCCCTTGCAAAGTCAGGTTTGGGGCCCCAAGTTGGCTCTTACAAAGGGTACGTACTTGGGATCAATCAGGCTTTTGGGCCCCTAGACCCCTGGGACTCCCACGATGCGGGGGTTGCGGAGTGTACGTTACGCCAACTGTGTACTTTGTTATACTCTTTTCATTCTTTCATATTTTTTTTGTACCTGATTGTATTTTGCGCAGTTTGTTTCTCCATTACATTTGTGTTAGAATTAAAAGTCAGTCAAAATAAAAATAAAATACAAACATTTAAAAAAGCATTAAAAATAACTTTAAATTAATAATAAAATATTTGTTCCGCCCATCAAAAAAAATACCGATTCTTCATGGATAATTTGATAATTGTAAATGTCCTTAAAAATAAAGAATGGAATCTTTATGAATATCAAATTTCTTTGTCTGTATGAATTTAATGCAACTTCAAACTTGTGATACTAACAATTATTTAACGTTTCCTTTTTTTTTTATTTGTGTCAAAATGATATATTTATTGAAAGACACACAATGGAGATGGAAATCTAATAAAATTTGCATTAATTATTTAACAAAAATTGTTAACTATTTCTTGGTTTGAAAGTTCTTTTCATTCTCCAAAGGAAATGGATTTCCTTCCTCAATATAAATGACGGAAAAAGGGGATTTATTAGTGATTAGTCTTTATTTGTAAAATTCTTTTGAATTTCAGAGATTGATACTTGCTAACTTTTATGTGTTAAATTTTGAGCATACACAGTAATACATATGATTATATTAAAATTAAAAATGTAATAAACTTTGACATTTTTCTAATTTAAAGTAGCAGTTGAAGAAGATGACACGAAGTGGTTACCTTTCAATAAGGTCAACTAGAAATAGTTTTGGAAAAATGCATTGTTTTTGTTATCAGAACATATTATCAGTAGATGCATTGTCAGAAGATAAAGAATCAGAAAACAAAACAATCTGTTATCATTTTTTGTGTGCTTATTACACAGTTAGTAAGTTGTTAGTTGAATTTTTTTTAGATTGTTATTCACATTTGTGCTAACTTATATACGGATATATGCGTTAGATGTTAGTACCATATGTAAGATAAATAAAAAAATGGTACTGACGTATCATACCACCGCCCAATCTAGCCTGATTAAAAAATATCAAGAAATAAATAGATGAAGCCAAAGATTGTAATCGTATGCATGAACAAGATGATTCTGTTTGTTAATGCTTGAAGTAGCTTTCCATCATTGGCTGTATATTGCGGAAATTGGTGAAGTCTTTTCATTTGAGCAAATGATCGACAGTATAATCTGTTAGTACCAAAATATTTACTTGTGAGCAAAAGAAGTGAATAAAAACATTAATATTATTTATAATATGCAGCAAAAAAATAGCATGTCATTCTTCCAACTTAAAGTATTCGTAATGGCAACTTAAATTATTTATTTCTTTCATGGATTACTAAATTTTAGAAATTTCTAAATTTCATAAAATTAGTTTTTTAACAGAAAGACATCCAGAAACATTTACTTACTTACTTTTTGCCATTTATCAATGAACAAATAAAAGCTAAACAATAAAACGAATGCCAATGGACTAAATTCAAGTGACGTTATAGTCACATGATAAAGATAACCACGTGATTCTAGACAATCAGTTCAAATCTCCTGTGACGTCATAGTCACACGATAAAAGCTAGCTTGTGTTTCCAGCTAATCTATTCAAGCGCTTTGTTGTTATCAACTTATGCTCTTTGCAGAAACTTTCTCTTAAAAAGTAGTACATATACATACAAAATGCATTATATATTTAAAAGTATATGCATAAAATAAGATTTTTTTTTTAATTTTAAAAAATCTTTTAAAAGAAATTTTTTTATAACATTTAAACATCTTTACACAATTATGAAACATGAAACTTTTTCTAAGTTTTACAAATATAACAATAATTACAATTAGTTCATTGTCTGTTTTGAATTCAATGGAGAACACGTGTTTGTATTTATCACGTGATCGTCATGAATTGAGCCCATTTTGCTCAGCGTTTTCTATCGAAATTTACACATAGGTTACGGGAATCTTATTTCTTGTTATACGGTCTTTTTAGTTTGATTTCTATCTGGACGTATTTAAAAAGAAAAAATTGGCTAATTAAATATAATTTTTTTGTCAAATAATATTTTTACTTTGCATTTTTCTACATTTACTTAGAATTTTACCCATTTCATTAAAATTCTCTTCATGATCATAAAATTATCAAAGAACGAATACTTTCCACGTTAGATTTTTACGTCCATTAGATTTTATAGTTAATTTTTCATTTTGATAACCCGTCTATACACTATCTTAATTTTTTTAAGAAAATTATTCTGAATATCATTTAATTTTTAAAACAAAATAATTATTTTGGTACTTAACTATGTCACCGGCGCAGGTGATAAAGTCGCCAAAAATGATATAACCGACACCAAACAAAATATTTTAAATTGTACAGAATGAAAACATTTAAACAATATTAAAATGTTTATGCCTTTGAAGTAAAAAATCTTTAGAACTAGCATTAATTAATACTTTTTATGTGTATATTGTGTGTTGTCGTTAATAAAGTTTGCTTGAAAAAATTTCAGTCTCCAAAATGGAAAAGTACCTATATTTTTCTTTAATATTTTAAGCTATAACAGTAGTATAAATGAATAATTTTATTAGAATTAATAAATAATTTTCGGCATTCTACTGTTTTTGTTATTTTTTCGTTTTATCATTTTATCACTCATGATGCCAAAACAAAGTCATAAAACAGGATTTATTAAAAAAAATTATGAACATTTTAATATTAATTGGCTTTTATAGGTTTCGGAAAACCAACAAAGTTTGAAAAAAATTTTAAGAAAAGAATTTGCAGATGATCTGGTACAAGTTGGGCACATTTTATAAAAATTAGAATAAATATGCTTCCACAAGGTGTGTATACAGTATCAGGATATTGGACACTGACGGCCGTTTCAATGTCATCAATAACAAAATGGATATTTGATGTATAAAATGACAAACCAAACAAATGATGGCATTTCTCTTTGAATTTCTTGAAGTAAGCATCACCGTAATCATTGCGGATATCTTCATCGATATGTTCAAATGACTCGTCAATGCGTTTCGAAATGTTTTCTGGATCAGCCAATGGTGTTCTGCAAAAACATGTACACATACAAACTATTATTTTGATGTTATGATTGTTAAATTTTATTTTGAACAATGGGATACAATACTTATTAGCTAAGTTCTTTTCATAGAGAGCATGCACTTTAATTGTTTATTAACATCGCAATCTGTAGGAACACGGCGATGGACCTTGTAATTTTGAGACAACTATGAGTTGGCACCCAATTTTTCAAAACTTCCATGCCCCGCCAGTTAGGAAAAGGAGGGTTCCAGCACATGCATCGTGCTCATACTTTTACCAGTGGCGCAAAATTACAAGTTAGCCAATAGACCTCGCGTTTTTTTCCAGAGTGCAATATTGATAAAACATTAAATAAACTCAGTATTGTCGTCGGTGATATGAGATAGATTTGAATGTTGCTTTGAAGTCTTCATTGGTTCGGAAACTTTGACCTTATATCCAGTACTTCAGTTCAGGGAAGTGATGAAAATTACTCAGTGTTAAGTCGGGTCTGTACGTCAGGTGATTAAAAACGTCTCATTTAAACTACTCTATTTCATTTTGGGTCCAAAGACTGCAGCATTGGGAGGGTGAGCATTGTCATGAATGAGTACAACAGCAGAAATTAACATTCTTCTTTAGTTTTAAACGATATTTCACAGTTGGCGTAAAGCCTATCAATAAAAGGCAGAGTAAACTACGAGGGCTGTTTTTTAAGTATGGTCCGTTTGTTTTTTAAAAAATAACAACAATATTTTGTTTAAAAAAACCTTTATTTATTTCAGGTACATACTTTTGCCCATTTTTCTACATAGTTGCCGAGTTAATTAATGCACTTGTCATACCTTAGAACTAAGTTTTGAAAATCCTCTTCAAAGAAGTCTGCCACCTGGTCGGACAACCAAGAGTTCACGGCCACTTTCATTTCTTCGTTGTCACTGAAGCACTTCCCACCAAGACTGTGTTTGAGGTACCGGAAAAGGTGGAAATCATTAAAGGAGCAGGGTCGTGGCTGTATGGTGTATGGTCCAAAACCTCCCAGCCAAAAGATTCGATTAAGTCCCGAGTCGTTCTGGAAGTGTGAGGCCTTGCGTTATCGTGGAGGAGCAAACCACCTCTTGACAGCATGCCACCCCGTTAAGAAGTGAAAGCGGCCGTGAACTCTTGGCTGTCCGAGCAGGCAAGAAGGATTTTTGAAGAGGATTTTCAAAACTTAGTTCTAAGGTATGACAAGTGCATTAATTAACTCGGCAACTATGTAGAAAAATAGGCAAAAGTATGTACCTATAATAAATAAAGGTTTTTTAAAACAAAATATTGTTGTTATTTTTTAAAAAACAAACGGACCGTACTTAAAAAACAGCCCTCGTACATTTCGTGGAATATTAAATATGCAAACCATGTTCACTTATCTACCTCTCAGTTTTAACTGGTGAACCTGCTTCGTCATTAGTAGATAATATGGTTAGAAAGATGAAGTTCCTCAACGTTCATCTTGCCCACTGATTACTTATCAGACTGTTTAATGGCTTAATTGGAGTTTTTTAAAAAACGCATCCAATACAAAAATGAAAAAAAGAATACTTTGTCAGCAAAATTAGCAATTACAAAAGTATATAAAGCAAGTTGGAAAAGCTTGAATTATGGCTGGAATTAACAGGAGAGGACAAAATGATGACTAAAAAAATGGAATTATTATTTCAGTTTCTGTAAACATGAATATAATATTTTTTTAATCTTAATTATTAATTTTAAGCATCAATCATATAAAGAATCTAACATCGTTAACTTCATCAAAATACACTCATGTCCATAAATTAAGGATGATGAAGTTCAGGCAAAGAAAGAGACAGAAGCAAAACAAATTTGACTTAATTGTAAAGACTATTTATTCAACAAAGGGTAAAGAGCAAAAAAGATGTTATATGCTTGACATAATTAATAAAAATTGCGATTTTTACTCTCTGGAGCAAATTTCAAAAAAGAACCTATTTACAAAAAACAGTATAACATGGTTAATACGGAGTATGTCTCCCGGATGATGCAATACAGGCCTTACAACGCCTACGCCTGCTGAGTATCAAATTATCAATCTGATCTTGGGAATATTACACCACTCATCAAGCAATGCCCTCCGAAGTTCCGGTAGACAGGTGGGAGGAGGTTGACGGGCTGCAATTCGTCGGCCAAGCATATCCCACACATGCTCTATTGGATTCAAGTCCGGTGAGTATGCTGGCCAATCCATACGGGTGATATCCTTCGATTGAAAGGCATCGTCTACAATGTTTGCACGGTGAGGACGGGCGTTGTCATCCATAAACAGAAATTCAGCACCCATGGCGCCCCGAAACAAACGTACATGTTGTTCCAGAATGACATCCCGATAGATGTGGCCTGTCACCGTTACACTCTGAACATGCATGTCAGTTCTGGAACCAAGAATAATTCCTCCCCATACGAGCCATCCTGCAACACCGTAACGGTGTCGTTTAATGGTGTTCTCTTGGTGGTAACGGGTACCTGGCGCTCTCCATATGAAAGTCCGGCGAGAATCAGACTGCAAACTAAACCTGGACTCGTCGAAAACATCACACAAGACCACTGTTGCGGTGTCCACAATGCATGCTCTCTACTCCAGGTTAATCGCAGGCGACAGTGAGTTGTGGTAAGGGGAACACATCTGACAGGCCTACGAGCATAGAGACCAATGTGCCCTAAGCGTCTGTACACGGTCTGGCTTGAAACTGTCGTACCGGTAGCTGAAGAGAGCTGGCGAGACAGGTCTGATGCTGTGCTCCATCTGTTTCTTTTGGCAGTAACTGCCAAATACCGGTCCTCGTTTGGCGTAGTAACTCGGGGCGACCTGTGCTGTAACATCTACTCACATTACCATCATCTTGGAATCGTTGCCAAAGCCTGGAGATGACACTCTGGGCGATTCCAAGTTCCTCGGATACTTCCCCATTCCAGTCGTCCGATAATTCTACCACGTAAAAAATCATCAAATACTTCCTTTGTGCCATAACTATGCGGTTATTGCACTGAAAGGCTTTTAAAGCGCTTGTGAACAATTTTACTTCTTTGCCACCACATTCCTTATATACCCCTCTCTTACACTCTCGTCATTGTGACGTACTATCCGCGCCATCTGGTGGTTTCCTGTAATTTGCATA
The DNA here is from genome assembly GCA_019973975.1 of Trichonephila clavata. Classification (NCBI taxonomy): domain Eukaryota; kingdom Metazoa; phylum Arthropoda; class Arachnida; order Araneae; family Nephilidae; genus Trichonephila; species Trichonephila clavata. The sequence goes on along the minus strand of BMAO01002542.1, from coordinate 61,747 downwards.
TTCTTCTTCAAGATGTGTGTGATAATTCTACAGGTGAAATTTTTATTTTAGAGTTCAATTTCTGTGTGATTCTGAATTAGCCTTAATTTATGGACATGAGTGTACAACGGGTATGTCACGTTGTCAGAATGGGCGAAGACCGCACGACTAAAAAATCTTCAATGCCCAACCTATTGGCACACGAAGAAAGGGCAGGGCAAATCTTAGGTGGATTGATGGTTTAGAAAAAGATCTCCTAGTTTTGCGAACCAAGAATTGGAGAACTCTAGCAGGAAGAAGGCTAGCCTGGAAAAGGCTTCTTGAGAAGTCCAAGGCCCACCCTGGGTTGTCGAGCCACTGAGGAAGGAAAAACTTGGAAGCAAAAAATAATAATTTTACTTAATTGGGGAATGAGTGAGAGAATATTAACGTCGCACTGATTAGCAACTTTGGGGGAGGGGCTTTTGGCGACGGTCCGCGTAATTTTGAACCATGGTTAAGTGACGTGGACGACACCTGAGCTGGCACCCCCTCTCCTAATTACCACACCACACCAACGGGAGGACGTTTGAGCTCTCGACAGATTTAACGTGCATCGCACCCCTACACGGCGGGTCTTTAGTGGTACTAGGATCGAACTCATGACATGCTAGCCATGATCCGATGCCTAGACCACTCGGCCACAGCGGCCGCACTTAATTGGGGAGGAAAGGACTATATATTATATATATATATATAATTCTCTGTCTGTTTTGTTTTCTGTTTCCCGAAATCGTAAGGATAATGTAATTATCTGACATTGACAATAAAAAAAATTTGAATTGAAAAAAAAATTCATATATTAATAGAATTAAAATAACGTTTGCTACTATTTATGTAATGTTTCATATTGAGAAAATTACATCACACTCTTAAATTGTTCGTGTCTCTCTTGCTGAGCGCACCTCCTAGTTTTAAAACTACTGTTATTATTAATTGGAAGGTACGAGATATAATCAATTCACGTTTATAATTACACTTAAAAGGTTTTCCAACATTGGAGTTAAGAAAATCAAATTTTACTCTCTCATCTGGCGCTCTCGGCTCCAATGTTCTTCAAAACACCCGCATGAGACCGTGCTACTTGTATGACGTCATACACACTCATTACAGTACTAAATTTTTGTTTCTTTTGTGTCGATCTTACAATTACATATAAAGTAATTTCTAACATTTTTTTTAAAACATATAACGTCATACGACTAAAAAATTGCTTCTGCAACACTAAAAAATAATCAATTAAAAAATTCATTCTAAAAATATTAAATAAATAAAATTGGTACACATTCACACACATTACAGCAATCAAAATTAATTTTTAGCCGTATTAATCAATACATTAACCAGTTAAATTTAGTCATCAAAGCTTAGATAAATTGAGTATCATTCTTACTTGAAAAACGCAGGCTCAATACTTATTACTTGTATTCCCCATACATCTAATTCTAGTCGAATACTCTTACTGAAACCCACGCAGGCGTGTTTACTCATGGCATAAGAAGCAGAATGAGCCATAGGCAATCGACCTGAAACAAAAATTCATGCACTCACGTTAGCTGATTTTAAAATAAAATATAATAATCTTGATCTACTTTATATGTAATAGCATCTTACGATTCCAAGAATTTGAATCGGTATTTATTCCTTATTTTTAAAATGACAGGGTATGCAAATTCTTGTATTACGATTCAAGTATTATGATGTAAAAGTAAATACTTTTAGTTTCAAAAGATATTCCTTTTTGTTTTTTTACCGTAAAATTCAAACTATAAAAGAACATTTTCATGAGCGCTTTTCCTAGATATATCATTTTCGAAAGTTATATATTTTGCACACTCAATGTGGCTCAATATTCCTTTGTAGAATTATAATTTTTCCTGTTAAATTGTAACAAAATGAAAGACTTTGCTACTTTATCATCAATTGTAGTTTTCTCTTTATTTCCTTAAATGTTTGTTCTTATTCATGGTTATTTTTCAAAGAAAAATTATTGAAATTTCGAATAATTAAAGTATTGCTTTTCAATTTTTCAATGTTCAAAGTTGGCTATACACACTGGTAAAATCGAAAATAGTTTTGTGAAAAGTATATAAAATCGAAAAAGAAATTTGAATGTATAAATCCTATGTATAACGGATAGTTATAAATGGAAAGTTTATATTTTCTCGCCAAACACCATGTATTGTGATAGTTCTCACAAAGGAGGCAGATATCGAGTTGAAGTGGTACAACTGAGAAGTAGATATAAATCTTATGAATCCAATTGGCTACATTATCTTTAATTAATAAAAAAAATTACATTTCTTTATAGATTTATTGTTTATTGCATAAATAACATTAATACATACTGGCAAATTAATTAGAAACATTTGAGATTTGCATTTGAAAGCGTGCTAGGGATGAAGTGTAGAAATTATTTTTATGATGTGTGTTACATGTGGTTAGAATGTTAGTATAAGTAAGATGTAAGAGTGTTTTTCACGATGAATAAAGTAAAATTGGAAGAAAAAGAGACAGATCCTTCACTATTTTAAAAAAAGGCTTATTATTAGTACTCATTCAGCAAGAGCCTCGATTTCGAAGACAGCAAATCTCATTGGGTGCTCAAAAACAGAAATATCAAAGGTTTTCCAAAGTTGGAATCAGAACCCACAGTCCTTCTCTAAAAGACGCAACTGCAGTCCGAACACAGTTTTCCAAGAGTGTGATCGGTATCGTCTCCGACGAATTGTACGAGAGAACAGGAACTCTATTGTGCTTCAACTGACACAAATCGTCAACCAAAGCTCTTCCCAAAAGATTTCATCTCGAAACATGCTCAGAGAATTGCAGAGAATAGGAGTGCATAGTCGGGTGCCTGTAAGAAAACCATTCATTTTGGCCCGAAATTCAAAAATTCATGGGTAGTAGAATCAGGAAAGAAGACACTGGACACCTGAGGATTGGAAACGAGCAATGTGATTGGATGAATCACGCTACAACTTATTTTTTTACTGATCGAAAACGTCGAATTTGGCGAGAATTTTAAGAAGCTATGAAATCTTTTACCTTACTCCCACTGTGTGTTCAAGGGTCTGGTAGGAGTATCATGTTAAGAGATATATTTTCCTGGCATGAAAAGAGTGTCCTGGCGTTCCTCGAGAACAAACAAACAGTCATAAGATACCTAGATATACTAGAATACCAAGTGCATCTGTCAATATTGTATTTTTCCCTGATGACGACGGATACTTCATGGACGGTTATGCAACTATGCATTGGTCTAGAAGTGTTCAAAATTGGTTCGCAGAGCATCAGTCTGACTTCCAACACTTTTCCTGGCCACCACATAGCCCGGATCTTAACTCCGTAGAAAATGTATGAGATATGGTGGAAAAACGCAACTGACAGAACTCTCCTCTTCCATCTAATTTACAAAATCTATAAAGCTGCATAACCAATGTGTCGTGAACGTAACGTCTCTGAAAGTAAATGCACTCCAGAAGCATGTAGACTTCATGCCCAAACGATTCAGATCTGTTATTCATGCAAAAGGTGGTCCAATAAATATTGATCTTGGGTTTCTAATTCATTGGCCAGTGTGTATATGTAATAGTTTGTATTTGACTCCTACATTTTTTATTAATCTGAACAATCTAAATTTGGATCACACTACTTTACTTACATACTTTTCTCTTGTAGATCATGTATGACTCGTTGTTATGTGCAAAAAAATATAAATTTATAACTAAATAAATAAATAAATGAATAATCCAAATTAGTCATATATGATCACGCTCAGTATTCTTCTCACTAAAATGCGAAAAAAAATGTATTTCTCCTCAATAAAAAAATAAAACACGTTTTGAAATGTTAACATTAAGGACTGATCCGTACTTATTGTTCAACTCATAATCAAAGTCCTAACAATTTAATATTTTATAGTTTATTAAAAGACTGAACACACACATTTGAAAGTGTGAATTATAAATCTTACGAACTCCAAACATGAAAAAACTATACTTCCAGAAAATATTTCAGTTACTCCCAAAAGTGATCGGACAGTTCCGAATTCCAATAAACTAGCGCTCTATGTACGATAAAATCTGATAAGTGACAACTGGAATGTTTTTTTTTAAATTATGTGTAATTCTGCTCATGACAAATCATGACAAATATTCATATTGTACGGTAAATTTTTATTTAAAAAATAAAAAAAAAACTATCACAAAAAAGTTACCAGGCACTATGTAAAGAAAATTGCCGTAGAACAGGCGATATTGTATTATTGTGAAAATTTAGTAGATTGAATATTCTTGAACTTCCAAGACATCTTTTAAATATCTGGGTATAGAGTTGATAAGCTATTTCTGCGTCGATATTCTAAAATCATTGTTTTTTCATGTTTTATTTTAATATAGAATTGTTTTACTTTATCAACGAATTCTCATCGAATGCATTCAACTGATCTTAAGTTCGGTTGCAACAAACCTACTTCCCGTCTATCTTGTGACCCAGCTAAATGTGTGGAAGGAAGTGAAGGATTATTCGACATGATAATTTGCAATTATTTTATTTATCACTTTAATCGACTCAAGCACAATGCAATGCACACTACAAATAAATGATCTAGTCAAGCAACAGAGGGAAGAGACAAGAATCGCGTTTTGGGAGAATTCCTTAACTAAATTACTTTATAATAATAGTTCCTCCATACTTTTACTTTACACAGTAGATACGCAACTACTTTCAGCTTAACTACTTTAATACTTTAAATATCAAAGTAATAGGAAGGTGACAATACCTGAACTTAGGCAGTCTTCTAATCAATTTAATTTACCAATCACAATTTCCTATCTTTAATCTTTTACAAGGGCTGTCTAATCCTTCTGGTAATCTTCACCTTTTATTTCTCTTGTCACCTCTAGTTAACTAAACTTCTAACCTTCTAAATTTCTGCTATCAAATCTTCTTCACTTTTTACTCACTAACTCCCTTGAACTCGCGAACTAGAACTATATATAATAAACTTAATTTGAATATCACGTTTTCTTTTTAGGGGAAGATTGGTGGCTTATAGATGATACCAATACAATTGAAAGAAATCTTAACTTTTTGTTTCTTGGATTAGCCAACCTTTCTTATCTCGTAGATCAGACACCTGATCTCATCCCATATTGAACAGTTTCAGGTAAAACTGGAAAAAAATTGGAGATTGTAGGGACTTTTTTAGGGCTCAAAATGGATAGCTTATAATTTTTTTAATAATAAGCATCTCTTATCATGTCGAGTTATCTTTGCTGGACGCCCTTTTCTCTTGTATTCGATTCAGTTTTCTCTATAAAGCGACTTTTTATACACTAAACAGATGAATGTATTTCAAATTACAAAAATTTGCAATATTTCTAAATAACTTTTTCACTTCGGAAATGAAAAATAGACATTTATCGAACATCATTCTTTAATTCCTTATGGTTGACGAGCATTTGTGACATTTAATGGAATATTTTTAATAAGTAAGCATTTTAAGGTAAATTTAAAAATAACATATTTTAAACATTACCATAGAGTAAAATAAAAAAAGAAAAAAAAAAAAAAAGAAAAAAAAGGGGAAAACACGATAATGCCATTGATTTATTTTTCGAAAATTTTTTTGCTGTTCGATCACTTTTGAGATGCTTTCTTTCATTGCCTGCTTACAGTTTCCTTTTTATAAAAATGAATCCATTTTTTAAGACAGATTATACAGTATTTCAGCATTTATAAAAAAATTGTAGATAATATGAAAATAACTGGACGCTTAAAAAATTTAGCATAAGATATTTTCTTACAATTTTCTGAAGTGTATGATCACTTTTAGGATTTTTTTTTGGATAGCTGTTGTTGTCGTGTCCTTCCCGAAGAGATAGATTGAAAGTTGCCAGGTTGGACTTCTACACGATAGATGGCGACACCACCTATCCCCACCTCCACAATTTTAGGGGAAGAGAAATATTCTCCAGCCCCTGCAACCGTAGTTTTTGCTGCTACCAGCTACAAGACTTTCTGACCCACTGATTTAACGAGCACGTACTTCGTGTTTACTCGGAGGGTATTTAGTGGGATCGGACATCGAATCCAGGCTTTCTGACCTGAAGTCCGATGCACTAACCACTAGGCTATCCACGACCCCTTTGGATAGCTAAAAATCCTTTATACAAAGAGTGAAATATCATTCTAATAAATCAGAGAAAAAACTTTTTTATGTTAAATATTGCTAAATTTATTGCTTAAAGAAAACTGACCTGCCACGCTTGCAACATTTATCACACGTCCCTTAGATTGTTTGAGTAATGGCAGGAAGGCTTTGGTAACTCTGACAGGCCCAAAAGCATTGACTTCCATCGTGTCCTTGAAATCTTGCATGCGTGAAAGTTCTGTTGTGAATCCTTTCTGAATTCCAGCATTGTTGACTACAGCCCACAGCACTAAGAAAAGTTAAGGTAGTTCCAGTCACACAAAAGTTGAATTTTTTATCAATAACATACAAAACAAATAGTAATTAAAAGTTACAAACTTCATCTTTTATTAATTTCAATACAGGGTGTCCCAAAAACAGGACCCAAACTTTGCTCAGCTAGATTCCTTGTTGGTTGTTCATAAAAAATGCCATAGAGGTGTATACCTGTACTTACGAGAAAAATACAAAAAACAAAATACCGTATTAGGCACATCAACAGCAGTAATTGCATGTATTTAAAAAGGTAGATGTCCAAAGTGTCCAACGTGCATATCGAGGCAGGCTTGAGCGAGACGTGGATTGGACGAGTTCACACGTCGCATCAGTATGGTGGCCTCCAAAGTACAAATAGCATGCAGACGAGGAACTAAGTCCTTTTGTGTTGTCACGCGTCTCAATACACTAATTCCCAGAGATAACACCATAAGAAAAAAAATCCAACAGTATGAGATCTAGTAATCGTGGCAGGCATTGAACCACTCCCACATGTCTGATTCAGCGCCCAGAATATGCCATAACCAGCTAATAATGTACAGGAGCACAAAAATGCGCCGAAGCATCATCATGAACCAACCTTCATTCACTATATTTTTCTCGTAAGCTATTGAGTGTACAGAAACAGTTCTTTGGCCATTTTTATGTGACTCCCAACGAGTAATTAGGCTGGGCTGTACTTTTGGGACACGCAGTATATGAATAATTTACACGTAAAAGCAATTATTATTATTATTATTGTAACGAAAGTCTCCCGCCACCACTAATATTGTTTGCGCAAAAGGTTCATGTTGGCATAAATCAAGAATTTGAAAAAACTGAAAGAAATACGTTTACTTTAGAACACTATATTGTATGACATTTGGAGAAATTAATGGTAGCGTGAGAGTTAAGAAATTAAATAATTGATTTATTTACGTCTACAGCTATAAATTGCAGTATTCACATTTAAATAGAAATTATTTATAGTATTGATTATTTCAATACTACAGAATATGATATTTGTGAGGGAGGAGGTAAACACAACCGATCATCTTGGTGTTCCACACACAAACGGACTCCTTTTCACTCTGTTCGAGTGAGGCGGTCGCCTCTCTTTTCTTCGAATTTCAGTCGGGGTTCTGGCTCGTGGGGGGAGTCGTGTTTCTGTAAAGACCACCGGTTGTCGGGATTATGTAAAATGAAAAGACCCCGCAATATTTAGGGGCCATGTTTGCATAAGAATGGTGTTATGCTATCCACATAAAAAAGCTGATTTTGCCACTGCATGGTGTGAAAAAGTCACAGTTGTGAAATCCGTAAAAATACCATTATCCTTAAGAATAATGGTATTAATGGTAAGGTAATGGTATGGATGTTCTTAAGTACAAGTTGTCTGAAATGGAACTATCAAGCTAAGAGATTAGAACCATCATTTGCTTTCAGTTATATTGTGACAATTCAGCTACAGACTATCACCAAAACATGTGAACAGTTTTGGGTATTACTGTTGTATCATATGACATCATGAAGGTTTGGTACCAAAGTTCAAAAACAAGGATTATAACAATCAAGAAGCTGAATACTCTGACCCACCTACTGACTTCGGCGGGAAATTTTCGATATATCTCTATACTTAAAAACTCAGATATGAAGTTATATATTTAGAAATTTTACTATGTTCATGGAAACGATGTCGGTACTATTTGCTTAGTTGTAATATTAAAAGAAAATATATATTTGTAAATAATTCTATTTCATTATTCATATTTTCACAGTGCATATTTTGTTTTATTAAAATAAAACTTGTAAAAGACTTATATTAGTTATTATAATCAAGCAATACCACAAGTGCCCAAGTTGTACTTCACAAACTGCACGGCATCTTTGACGCTTTCATCCTTCGTCACATCCATCTCAAGAACTTTCAAACGGTCGGAACAACTTTTCCGCAGATCATCTGCACCAGGGCTGTTCTTACTCAGACAACTGGCGAATACATGAAATCCTTTGGTATCCAATTGTTTCGCCAATGCATTTCCAAATCCAGTATCGCATCCTGAAAATTGATTAGGATACTCATAATTAAAGAAATAACAGCAAAAATGCTTTTTTAAAGAAAACTCTTAACTGTAGTAACACATTGAAGGATGAAGAAATAAAATATAGAAGAAGAAAAAATCAACAAAAGCATTGAAATATATATTCGTGAAAATGGTTAGAAAATTAGGATTACGAAGGATGCATAATAAGAGCAGAATGAAAATTTAGGAAGTTACCGTAAAAATATTTCATTTTTTAGAATTACCGTAAAAATTTGACGTATAACACGCACTCTAAACACACGCGCATACATGAAATCAAAATTTACGGGTGTGCATTATACGCCGGATATAAAAATGATAGCTTCAAAAATAAAAAAAGAGACGAGCTTTAAAAAAATTACACTTGTACATAGATCGGAATATGTTTATTTAAAAGAAATGATATCTTTAATGAATTTAAATAATTGTAGTTCTAGAAGTACATTATTTTTTCAAAAACCTGGAATAATATTTGAAATAAATGACTTCAAAATATAATATCACTTAAAATACTGGGTGTTTCTAAGAGAATATTGGAGTTTAAACATTTTATAGTATTTATTACATGTAACACATTGAGTGAAAGACAAAACTGAAAGAGTTTTGTTTGATGCTATGTATGCGCGTGCTCGCGAAACGTATGCTAATTTCCACCCCTTTCTCGCCGATCAGCGAGCTAGTAGAAAAATAGCGACTGTGAACACAGACAGCGTTTTGTGTTCTCCAGTTTACAAAGACAGAATCTGCTATTACTGTGTAACGAGCGTTCCATATTAAGTTCGCTTGTCAACTTCGAAACGATAATAACATTCGTAGATGGTATCATCAGTTTGAAACATTTGGCTGTCTTTGTAGAGGGAAGACGTTTTGTACGAGAAGACCAAGGCTTAGCGAAGAGAGTGTTTCTCCAGTGAGAGACTCTTTCTTGCGCAACCCAAAGAAATCAGTTCGGCGCGCAAGTCATGAATTAGCAATGCCAGTGACGACTATTTGGAAAGTTTTTCGCAAATGCTTACAACTACGTCCTTATCGTCTCCAATTGCTACAAGCTCTAAAAGCGACAGACTAAGGTTTACGCGCCAAATTTGCAACCGACATGTTGATACATGCTAATAAAAATTTTATGGATTTTGTCGTATTCAGGGATGAATCAACGTTTCACCTCAGTGGAAATGTGAACTCTCATAATGCGCACATCTGGAACTTAGAAATTCCTCACGAGGTGCTGGAATTGTGCAACGAGACTCCCCTAAATTGAATTAATTTTTTGAGTCATTTCTCGGGGGAAAATTTTTTGGATCTTATGTTTTCGGAGAACCAATTAACTGGTTATGCCTATCTTGATGCTCTACAACTATGGGTCTTTCCTCAATTGGAAGAAAGTGATCCAGATAACTTCATTTACCAGCAAGATTGTGCACCGCCTCACTGGCGTCTCTCAGCACGCGATTGGTTGAACATTATTAAACCCAACCACAATGGATTGGCCGCAAATGGCCTCCCGATAAAGCTTGTTTCGCATAGCCTCCGCGTGCACTCGATCTGACGCCATGTGATTTTTATCTGTTGGGGTTCATTAAGGATTGTGTATACGTTCTTCCGCTAACAGCTGAACTTCCAGACTTAAGACATAGGATTGAAGCAGCTTTTGCAAGAATTATCTCAGACACGCTGAGCAAAGTTTGGGATGAACTCGCCTATTGACTTGATGTGAGCCGTGTGACGAATGGGGCTCACATTGAACATTTGTAAACTTGTAGATAAAACTGTTTCAATTACTCTTTCATTCAATGTATGAATTATACTTGTAATAAAAACTATGAAGCGCTAAAAATCCGATATTCATTTAGAAGTACCCGGTATAATCCCTTCAAAATATAATATAGCTCACGTATGTTTCAAGTTCTTTTGTAAAGAACGTGTTATACGGCGAATATTCCTAAAAATTAAAAAAAAAACAGATTTTGAATGTATATGTGCGCATTATACGCCGGATTTTACGCTAATATAAAGTATACAATATAGCTTTAGAGAAGTTCTGGTGTGCAATTAATAACGTTAAAAATGATCTATTTGATGTTCTTGATTGACCAATACACTCATTTTATATCTCAATACTTATTACAAAGCTGAGTGCCATGAAAACTGATATACTTCTCTATGTATAGTAATCCGTTTACAAAACTATGTTTTGTGTTTATTGCATTTTCTTCAAAAGACCAAAGAAAATGAAGGAAATAATTAAAAGTTTAACGTAAAATTTTGCACAGAACAGTTTTCGTTGCTTAGGAAGATATTATATACTATGCCCATTTGCAAAAAGAATATTAAATAAGTAGAAAACTGCACGCGTCACATTGTTATGATGCGCAATTGCGATTGCGAATTCCACTTCGAAATTTAATATTTAGGAACGTTAAATAATCTTTATATGAAAGAATCGTTTTCGTTACGCAATCATCGGTAACGTTCATCTATAATTTGAATGCAGTTATGTAATAAAGAACCAATTCATACATTTCGGCGTCCAGCGGGTTGTCCTCGAGAAACTGTTGCGCTGTTCTGCGAGCTGAACGAGACAGATACTATGTACAACAGGAATGCAAAAGAAGGGCACAAGCTTTGCCAGCATTTCATTCATTTTAACAGTAATTAAAATTTTTATATAATAAACACATAAATAAACTATATCCAACCGTAACTGTCGTTTTGAATAAACTCTGGTTCCCTGCGTACCACTGGCGTAGCTAGTTCTGAATGGGCCCTGTATCAAAACTCCTTGGGGCCCTATTTTAAATATGAAAGGCTTGTTAGTGGTACTGTAGTTACACAGGTTGGAGCCCCTGTAAGCTTGGGGGACCCGTGTCATTGATACGGCGGTAACTGCGCCCCTGATGCGTACTAAAATGCTGCAAAGTGGATAATTTGGTGATAGTCAGTTTCTTCCCATATTTTCGTATGTTTTCATACAATATAAAAAATGCCAATTATTTTTTTTTTGTCTATTGCACGTAAGTTGAAGTGCTGAGAGTTGAATAAAAGTGATACCTAAAGATTTCACAGATTTTTTTCCCTCTAAAGAAATTCTGAAATTTATTCGCGAGTACATTTTTCTAATACAGTAGAATCCCCAAAACTCGACCTCATGTGGACCGAAGGTTGTCCGAGTTTGTGAAAATGCCAGGTTATCGAGAAAGGAATTAAAAAAAGAATAAGCACGAGTGTTTCCTCGGAAAACATGGTACTGCACTTGTATGTATTATTTGCTTGAGATTGCAACAGAAAATAAACAGCCCAAATATCCTTAAACAAAGCAAAAGTACGTACTTTTAATACTCAATAAATGCATAGTCCATATATATAGTAATTTACCTGATTTGACACACCTCAGAAAAATACTTTATGAAGGCAAAAAGTTGTCTTTTACGAACATTATGTGGCCGACTTTGCAAAAGCTGGATATTCTGGAAATAAGTTCTGTCCTGCTTTTTTGCTGTTTCATTAAGAAGACAACAAAGAAACAGTAAGTCCATAACCAACGCACCTTGTTCAAAATACTGAAGAGCGGTTTCGAGAGCCATTAGTCCCTCACTATGTGATATTTTAGGCGTTTGTTCGATGTTAAGAGGATGTGTTAACATCTTCACCATTTTTCGGCATTTTGTCATTAACTGAGACAGAAGGGTTCCCCCCCCCCCCTTTCTACAAGGGTATGGCCGAAGTATCAGGACTGCTGAATTGTCGAGACTCTACTGTACAAGTAAAATTATAAATTAGTAAGAATTTAATAAAATGTTAAGTAGACAAAATTGTTATAAATTTTAAACTGTCAAATTGTATTTGCATGAAGTTTTAAAATGTTACAAAGTATTGGTATTTAAATATAATTATAATACATAATTAGAAAACAATATGCGAAACTTATTGATTAAAAAGTAAATTTTGTTCCTCTGTGTAATATACCAATGTTTCCCACCTAACAATTTGGAAATTATAGAAAAGTGTTGTTGATAAAAAGAGGAGATTAAATGATCGTCGATGAATAAAAAGATTATTTGTTCAAATGTTGAACTCAAAGTTAAAGTGTTTGACTTGAAGGGATACAGTGCCAGTGTTTCAAAAAAAATAACGTAAAAATACGTTCTAAATATATAAATTTCAGTAAAGTATTTAAAAAATTTCAATAAATTACGTTTAAATCGCATCTAAAAGCTCAGCAAATGATGTACTTAGTTTATCTTTAATATAAACATCTAACATTGTTAAAATAACTTATTCAATTGCCATGTGTGATTGTATGGACAATTGAGTGAGAGTGAGAGAATATTAACATTACTCTGTTCAGCTACACGAGGGCTTTTAGCGACGGACCTCATAATTTTGAGCCATGGTCAAGTGACGAGGACGACATCTCAGCTGGCACCCCCTCTCATAACTACCACACCAATGAGAGGACGTTTAAGCTCTCGACATATTTAAGTTGCATCGTGCCCCTACACGGCGGGTCTTCAGTGGTACTGGGCTCGCCAGCCAGGAGTCCGATACATTGACCACATGGCTACCGCGGCCACGTAAAAAAAAAAAAAAACTGTACAATTTTCGAATGGTGAACTGGTGAAGGACTACTAACCCTTTGTGCTTTGAAAAGCAGTGTTTTCATAGTGAGACAGTAAAAAAACAATATACCCTATTATTCAGATAAAGAGAGACATTTTTTTTTCCCACACAACCTTTCCTTCAAAATACAGATTTATTCTGAAATAAAAAATAGTAATTACATCATCAAATGCAATAAATTGGAAGTGAGCTAGCTGACTCCAGTGTGTAAACACACACACACACACACACACAAAAGCTTCAGACTACTATTCATAGTTTTTTTTTTTCATGGATACAAATCAGAGCGATTTAATAAAAATTAATCTGGATCGATTTGATTTTAATTTACGTCACCAGTTGAACCAACACAAGGATTAATGTTAACGGGTCACTTAATTTTGAACCACGTTTAATTAAAGAGGACGGCACCTAGACTGACACCTCCACTCCTAACTTCCACACCACGTGGATGGGAAGATTTTGAGCCTCGACATATTTAACGTGTGCATCAGCCCATCTATACGGCATGTCTTCACTGGCACCAGGGCGCTGAAGACCCTGATGTTGTTGTCTATCTATACCAAAAATTGCTGTTTTTCCTAGGAAAAGGAAGGATTTTCTTTAAAAAAAACTAATCATTTATTTTATTTCAACATATTTATTTGATTTCTATTGTATATATTTATTTAAATATTGTATATATGTTTTATTCTACATATGAGTTTTATTTACAAATGAACACAAGGGGTCTCCAGATTCTCCCCGGTTTAGATTTCTCCTTGGGAGTACATAGAAAATGCCAGAAGAACTGCATCAGTACGATCAGTGGCGCACACTGGAAGGGGAGGGTCTAAGGTCAAAAGTCCAACATTCTCTTATCATCTTATCATTCCTCAAAATTCCACCAAACATAGTCTTTTGATTTTGTCGATTTGGGGAACAAAAAACAGTAAAAAGTAAATTACTAAAATAATAATTAACATTAATTAATATAATAAATTGTTAATAAAAAATTCTTAATTGAATTTTATGTACTATACACAAATGAATATCATCAATCGAAAGAAAACCAAGGGCTATGGGGAAGATCCGGACCCGTGGATCCCCTCTCTCTTGTGTACGCTTCTGAGTACGATCCATAGTTTACGAGAAGCATACGATGAATAGTGATAAATGAATGATGGGGCTTCGATGCATTTTTGTGCTTGACATACCCTGCGATGTGACATACCCTGGACACAACATTAGACATGTGAGCCAGATTCTATGGCAAACACGATCACCAAATTTCCCACGGACTTTTTTCCAAGGAAACAATCTTAACGAATTTGTGTATTGGGATGTAGTGACAATACAAACGGGTTTAGTTGTTCATTTGTAGTCTGCTTTTACTTCGGAGGACACCACGCTGCTACGACATGTGCACTCATCCATTCCAAGGCAAGCTCAAACCGGCCTCGATATCCTCGGCGGACACTTCTGTCCTTATAAATATTTGCAAATACTGCTGTTGATGTGTCGAATACGGCTGTGACGTCAAATTTTGTTTTTCGTATTTTCTCGAACACAGCGGATCATACAGAACTCTTTGGACATTTTTTATGTACTCCCAATGAGTGATCTAGCTGTGCAGAGTTCAATATTTCTGGGACGCGTATAATATAAATCTATGGTGGTATCTAAATAAGCCAGAAACAGCATCCTGACAGGAGTGATCCCTTTTGTCCAGTGGTATGTTACGTGCTTAAGATTCAAAAGGTACCGGGTTCTAATCCCCAAACTTGGTGACCTTGGCTGAAAAGAAAAACACAAACCTTCTGATATGTCGTGGCGCCATCTACCCGCAAGAAAGGTCGTCAGACCCACTCGACGCAGCAAAGAAAGTCGTCAGGCTCACTTGACGCAACAGTAACAACTCACACGCTCGCCATAACAACAAATATCTCGTTCGTTCGTCTATCCACCGACTCACTGGTGGGGGAGTTCTATGATGGTATCTAAATAAGCCAGAAACAGCCTCCCGACAGGAGTGATCACTTTTGTCCAGTGGTATGTTACGTGTTTACGAATCCATAGGTCACGAGTTCTAATCTCCAAAAGCTGATTGGCTAGAAAAATGTGGTTGTCATTATCAGGTGATTAAGGCATCACATGAGCTTAGCCCTTTTTTAAGGAATTGCATTGATTCACTGATTACGTACTAACATCACACTCTGAAATTACACAAAGTTATTGGCGACGTACTTTGTGTAATCCTGGACTGAGCTAGATCTCCACTAACCTAACTTAAATACCACACCAATGAGTTTGAGTCTCGACAGAAATAACAACGGTGACGAGTTCACGACGATGGCCACTCGAAAATGCAAACGCATTTAGTTAAATATTTAAATTAAATATTTAAATCGATTAATTGATTAAATTCTTTTACATGAGTGTGAAAAGATTATCTATCAAGATGAACGCGAAGAACATAAGCATTACAGTAAAATAGGGTTAACGCGAAAACGATTAAGACGAAATGTCGGATAACACGAAATAAACCAACTGTTCCGATTAACTACTGTATAATGTATTCCTTTTCCTTACACGAAACGAAAATTGCTTAACATGAAAAAATTTCTCTTCTGGAAATGAGCAATATGCGTAAAAAACCAGCCACACAGACGAGATGTAGAGGGTTGTGAAATGAAAGAGAGGTAGTTTCCTAATTTTCATGGAAAGGAGGTTAACTTTGTTTTGGAATAGCCTGTAACAAGCTTTGTCTTTGTATAATCTGCTTTCACTTCTCCATCCCTACGAACGCCATACAAAAGCATCTCACGTCACATCAGTTGGCTTTAGAATTCGGTGACGAGTACATCGCAGTGTAAGTGTAAATCGCGTCATTTTTTTTTTTTTGTTTTGTTTTAGAAGAATTTTTTTATGGAGCACAATGCTAAGAACTCAGGGGGAAAGCAAACCACACTATTTCGATTAAAATGAAGATGGAACTTCTAAAGGCTGGTGATCAAATACAAAAGAACTTGAAAACTTGTATTAAATTTCTTTAAATCCTTGTTAATGGTTTTGTTTCATTGATTTTTAATCAATACATGTATATATATGTAAATAAAATGTACTTTAATAAACTTAATTTTGTTAAATATATGTTGTTGATTTTTTTTTTGCAATATCCATAACACGATACAATATTGCAGTCCCCCCTCAGCGTCATGTTAAACGATTTTCACTGTATATAGTTTTTAATAGAGGAGGAAAATTATTCCATGAATATTCACCAATATAAGTAATTTTGAGTGCGTCACAACGATGACTCGGCATATCCAGATTTCCAACACATTGCATAAATTTAGACAAACAAATGTATCTTCCTATATTCTACAAAAAAAAAAAAAAAAAAAAAAAAAAACCTTTCATCCCGTATATGCAGTCTAATAATTTTTTAGCGCGCTGAAAAACAATTAGAAATAGAATCAATTCTCTCTTTTCTAATCTAAAAAAGAAAAAAAAGCAAAGCTGTAAACTTTTCATTTCTTTTACAAATAAGATACACTGCTTTAAAAGAAGCTAATCAGAAAATTGTGCTTGTGTGTAAGAGTGCGTGCGAGCGTGCGTGCGTGTGTGTGTGTGAGTGACAAAACAAAAAAGTTAAAATGCTTACGTTAATTCAGCGTTTTCAAACTGTGGAGTGCCCCCCCCCCTTCCCTAAGGAGCGTGATAAATTAAAAAGTCAAAAAAAAAGATTAATTAAAAATATTATTAATTTACTGAAAGTAAACAAACAAAATAAATGTTTTTCGTTTGGGGGGGGGGATAAATAAGCAAATTCTATGAAATAAGTAAATCCTTCGCAAGCATTGTTAATATCCTTTTATTGCATTCCAAAGCCTTCGGAATAATTTTCTGGAGCAGTGCACATAAAATATCATACTTCGGAAAGACTTACTCGTATGTATACGTCCAGAAAATCAATACATTGTATGAGCGAGACGTATATATACGCCAGTGGCCCTTAAGAGGTTAAAGTTGCATTGTAGCTTTAGCGTTAAGAAGTATAGTATTACAGAATTAAAAAAATATTGTTATTGTATGGAGGGAGATGCGATGAAAATTATGATTGAATATTGGGTCGCGAATATTGAAAGTTTGAGAAGCATTGCATTAATTGTATGTTAAGATGTTTGTACTTACAAAACGAAATTCATTACATAAATTACAACACGACACATCGTCTGAAGTTAAGGTATTTGAAGAAATCTTCCTTTAAATCTTTAACAACTCTAATGTGTTTTTACGAACTTCCTTAAATAAAATTTTTTTTATTTGTATAATTTACGCAGAAAGTTTCCTTTAATGAACGGCTTGTATCACAATAATGAAAAATCAGGAAGGAAGTGCTTGGTAGAGGTTACATTTACTGATGCTATTAAATTGTCCTTAGAGAATATTAGACATTGAATATAATGAAACTTTCCTTTTGTGATTTTATCGAACTTTATTTCTTCTCTTTCAGATATTCTTAAAACGTTATTAATTTGTAAATACATTCGAGGAAAGCAGTTACCGAGATATATCAGTGAAAATAAATAATTATTCGATTAATTTTTAAAACTATTATTCATAAAAAATGACACGAAATATATTTTTATAATGCCTCTTGAAGCTTGTATAAAAAGAACCAAAAGAAATTTAAGAAAGTTTTACTATCCAATATAAATTATAGTTCCAAAAAAAACTAAAAACCACGCTTTTATAGTGAATCAAACTAAAAAGTAAAAAACTATTTCTTAATTTAAGAATAAATTGATTAACGACGAAATTAATGACATTGGGATAAAATCGTGGAAAGCTTTATGTTAATTGTTATAATTTCTTACTAGTTCTATTCCGAAATGCTGAGTTAGTATAAAAATATAGTACAAAGCACGTCACACTTTTACCCCAATGGCATTAATTTCTTTGTTAATCATTTTATTCTTATATTAAGAATTATTTTTTACTTTTTAGTTCGATTTATTTTAATTTTTTTTTTTTTTTAGTTTTTTTAAACTATAATTTATTTTTCATTCTTTAGTTTGCTCAACAATAAAAGAGTATTTTTTTTTTTTTTTTAGTTTTTCAAACTATCATTTACTCATTGTGGAATTTATCTATGAATTTGATATTTGGAGCCGGGGGAATTAAGTAGCTGCTGGAATTAGTTTTGCTCTTCAATATATATTAATTAACGGGTATGAAGGGTATTTATTCTCTCCTTTTACGGAGCCTCGGATTTGTCCCGTATCGTTATATTTCAAAGATTCCGTCTCTATAGATACAAGTCAAACTAATAAAAGTGTGTTAAGAAGAAATATTAAGTGTCAGTAGCATTATCACCTTTTAAACTTATTTCTATAATGTTAATTCGTATCATCACTTCTAAACGTATTGCTTTATAAAAATAAAAAATATTTAGCAGCTAGAACATAAGTTTTTTTTCACATGCATGAGTCTTTTTTTTTCTATTCTCAGA
Organism: Trichonephila clavata; assembly: GCA_019973975.1. Lineage (NCBI taxonomy): Eukaryota > Metazoa > Arthropoda > Arachnida > Araneae > Nephilidae > Trichonephila > Trichonephila clavata. The sequence goes on along the minus strand of BMAO01002542.1, from coordinate 43,080 downwards.
AAAACTAGACAATAGTTTATAATTATGGTAAAAAATTGCTGATGCACATCCACCCTTACCTTTCTCACATAAAAAGAACACTGTTTGTTTGTTTTATATCTATTAACCACACGCGTATTCGTTTTTAGTGTTGCGCCTTAATCTTTTAGTCGCTAAATGTGGAATTAGTCACCAAATCTGGAAATGGTATATGCAATATGTCTCCAAATATGGAAGTGGTATATTGAATTAGTCGCCAAATCTGAAAATCGTTATTCCTGATGTCCTGATCGGCACAATGGAACAAAATTATGAAATTATTGTATTGTCATCGGTCTTTGACAAGTGTGCAAAATTTCGAGTTAATCTGACCTTTTAAAGTGGGTAAAAATCGAGTTCAAATATTCTGTAACATACAAATGAAACTTATAAAAGCATTTTTAAAAAAAAGATTCATTTCTTAATCGATATATATATTTTTTGAATACATCTTGAAACAAGCTCCTCATTTTTTATACATTTTTCTAAATGTAATAAATACCCTTTCACGATGAGAATGAATATACAATTAATTTTAGTTATTCACAGAAGGTCATTCGCACTTCATGGAAACGATTTTGATAGCTTTTATCTATAAATACCGTATTTTTTGTGCTGATTTGCTTCTGTCTGAAAGCCATGGTTCTTGATAAAAGATCTACCTTGAATTTTCCATGAAAGTAAACTTTTTCTTAGTGTGCTCATGCCAATTTGACTCCATTCCTCTTGAACTGTTTTTCAAAGTCCGCTCAGTGTTCCTGGATACCGTTTTCCAAAGTCTGGTTTTAAGAAACCGAAAGCACTAAGTCCACTGGAGAAAGGTCAAATGATTTTACATGTGTCTCATCAAATGGAATATACTTAATTTCGGTTTCTGATTCCTTCTGTGCTAAATAAGTGACTTAACATGTGACTAGAGGCTTCATCCATTTGAAGCTCAACTTTATCAATGTCCTTTCCATATACGGCTCTTCTTCAAAAATTGATTCTAAAATATTCTGCTGATAGTAGAGTGAATCCAGTTTGGCTTTACTCGAGACTTTTTTAAATTTTTATTTGCCTTTGTAACAAAATTTTGCAACTGTCATGAACCCTTTAGGGAACTTTTCTATACACTAACAAAGCTCTTTTATACGGTTATTCGCATAATTTCAGCAAGAGAAAATTTATCTTCTTTTGGTAGTCACTTTACTATACCCATGCATGTCTCATTGAGTGTTACCACAAAATTCCATTTTTCAGTAACTAGGTGTTTTTCATATAATTTTCAATAATTTGTTTTCTTTAGCAACATGTTTTGTCAAAAACAGGTTATCTTTAGTTTTAAGCATCTTTTTCTTAACTTTAAATCTTTAAGAATGATTTTACTTACAGTTCCTAGTTTCGATGCAATTAATCTTCGAGTCGGCGGATTTTCTTTTGGGTCAGAGACTTCAATTCCTTGATAGTTGCCGGTGTTCGAACAGTCTTAGGATGAGGTTTCGTGTGGTCATGCTTCCATTTTTACTTTGAACTGGACGGTTTTTCTTCCTTTCAAATTTAATATATTTTCAATAAGTTTTTTTGAAATGCACAATAACCACAATTTTTAAACCGCTTTATAATTTGTTGATACGAATATTTCTCCTCGGAAAGTGCAGTTACGTAACCTTCGAGCAATCCATGCATTTTAGGAGCCATTTTTTCAAAATAAATCTTTTATTCCACATTCCAATCAAATGAAAACAATAGCAGGCGATTACTCTGAATCGCCGAAGTCTAGTTTCGAAATGCAAACTAGAAAATAAATTACAAAATCGTTTCCATAAAGTGCGAACGACCTTCTGTATAAGTAGATTCACGATTTATTTTGAGAAGTTTTAATAATAAAAATATGGCGAGATTTTAATAGAGAGAGATATATAGACCTTTATAGCATATTAATGACCGACCAGGTAAATAAAAGCCAATATGGCTAAGAAATTAATGGTTTTTGTTTTATAATATTAAAATATTTTAGAGCAGAAAATATCCCTGTGCAAGAGAAATATATATTTTGGATTATATAAAATTATGCAAAAGCAAGTAGTCTTTGAGTAAAATCTGTTCAGTAACTTCGCTACGGAAAGAAAGTAATACGGTTATAATATTATTAAATAAAAACAATTGCAACCCTAGAAATGAGTCATTAAAGTATAGATATTAATGAAAGAGATGGTTATTTTTCTTTTATAATAAGGAGTAAAAATTATCACTTTTAATCAAATATTTCCAATTTATTTCTTTCAGCTGTAATTATTATAGTTGTGAATTATATCATTTCTAAATAGAGCACATTTTGAAAATTATTTATATTTATATAAATTTATAATATCCTTTTACAAATCCTTATACATAATTATCCTTATATAAAATCAAATAAATTAAAATAAAAATATTGGGATTCATGAATACTTTATATAAAGAAAGGTAAAAATAATTACTCCCAAAATGTAACATGTTAAGCAACATACCTGTTATTAATACTGCTTTATAACTTGGTTGTATTTTGTCATTCAACCCCCTTTTTTTAGTAAAACCAAAAGTCAATATCGCTACGAATAAACACAACAGGAAGTTGGCCGCACAGCTACAGTAGCACGTTACAGAACATGGTAAAATGATACTTAAGATTTTCAATGTCGAAAATGTGACAAATAAATGGACGGAAGCAAAGATAATGTACCTTCCGATCATTTGAAATTTTTAGTGTAACGAATACGAAAATCACAGTCACTTCTTTTAGACTATGCTACGTTTGTGTGGAAAGCTACAGACGAAAAGTGTGTAATAATGATTGGCACAACCTTCCTTCATAGATTGCATCGAAACTTTATCCTTGTGGACAAAAAGGATTTTTTCCGCGTCGCCTTTCACAATGCACCTGTATCAAACATCAAACATGAAACAAAACATTAAAATAGAATCCTCGAATTAAAAATTTAAAGTGTTTTTTTTTAAAAAAATCATGCTTTGGATTTTATGTATGAGGTATTTTTCCATCCTATATTATCCTTCATTTAAATCTTAGTTTTTTAGATAAAAAATATCCATAACTTTTCTTCGAATGTTTGGTATTTGAATTAAACAGGAAAATTTTAAGCATATCTCCTTTCATGTTATTTCAGTTAAATGTTAGTGAAAAGAGCCCTAACTCAAAATATTTCTTTTTTTTTTATAGAAACATAATTCTTCATCATTATCATAAAATTTTTTGACTCCACTAGCATAATGTTTAACACACCCTACAATTCAGTTTACTTTCATCACTTTGCCAGAATGCACAAAATATGTTAAAATTATTATCTTTACTTTGATGGTAGGTGAAACTTTTAACTTGTTTGTGTTAGATTGAACATTTGTTATTTATTTATTTTCTTTTTAAGGTGTCCGAACACGTTCAGAGTACTTTGTAACAAAATAGCATTCTAAAACATTATAAATGATCTTTTAGGACTCAATACGTATAAATATTACTATTTAACTATCAAAATTTAAAATAAATTACCCGAATTTTATAAAAATCACAATTATAAGTGAAATTTTAGCAATATTTTTGAAACACTTCAGAGCAGTTAGAGAAAAAAGTAATAAGCATATATTAGTAAAAGTATTACTAAAACAAATTAGATGCATTTATCTAGAAAATGTACTAAAATTTTAATTTTTTATTAACATTTGAAAATTTTAGAGCTGATTGAGTAAACATTATAAGAAATGCTACGTTTTTTATGAGACCACTATTTAAATAGCAAGCCATAACTCAAAAAGTATTCATATAATAAGACATATTTTAGTACATTCTCCAGAAAATAATATAAATATCGGGTTCAAAAAGTTTTATAGAAATGCATTTGTAATATTTTGAGTTATCAGAATCGCCATCATAGATTTCGAGCAAGTTAAATGCCCACTTCTGGTAGATCAAAAACCTTTTTTCGGTTTTTCTAAATTTATAAAATGGATTGTAACTCAACCTCTAGGTAGTGTTGAAACAAAACAAAGTATGTTTCGTAAAGTCAAAATATTGCTCTATTAAATAAAATAAAAAACAAAAATATCTGTCCTGACTGAATTTGGTCATTTTCAACGTGTGTTCGGATACCTTAAATATTAAGGTGGTAAATGAATCGTAATAACTATATTAAAGTTATTATTATTACCAAGATATCGTTATTCAAAAAATTGGGACGAGTTCGGGTGTGTATTTTTTTTAAAAATAGGAAAAGGCACACAGAATCTAAAATCATAACATAATTACGATTCTAATATTAGTTCAGTTAAAATTGTTTACATTATTTCACATCCAATAACAATTAATAAAAACTGATACTCAACGCATGCATCAAACATTTATTCTGTGTGTTATTAAACGTGTCTGACTCTATTTTCGTATATAAACCTTAGTACCTTTAAGAATCTCCATATTTTAAAATACTATCACATAAGAATTTGGTCACATCAGCTGGCACTGAACTATCCGCATATAAAAACATACTTATATTCGTAGGTGTATTTCTCACCTGCAAAAATATTGCAAAGGATTGAAATATGGTAGAAAATGCTTCCTTATGAATTTAAAATCTATGTGTTACTCTGTTTTATAACTTAATTGAATTACATCATGTTCAATATAAAATTCTGAATACTTCCTATGGTATAAAAAGTTATTTAGTAGCATACTTTTATTTATAGAATATGTTTGGTTTTACTATTCCTGTTTCTTTGAAAATATGTGTAAAATTTTAACTTGCTTTGTCGTAATTCAGGATAGTAAAATACTGAGTCAACTCAACGTGATTGTATTTAAAGAGATTCTAAGCATGTCAAGCAACTTCTAATGAAATCGATGTGTAGGTTTAAAATATTTTGAAAAAATATGAAACTAACCTAATTTTGAGGAAATCCATTTCTTTCTATTTTAATTCTTGCGAGTTTTCATACTTACTATATTAAAAATGTAAATTAATTTCTTATTTAACTTTAATTGAACTTCTAACGCCACCTGGTGGGTCATCTTGGGTGTGCATGTGTCTGAGAGTTTGTGAGAAAATGTCTTTAATGTATTTCTTATAAATAATCCTGTAATGTGGTGTATTCGTGTGCATGAGCCCAAAAATAAAAGGATTTTAATTCATCTAGAATCGAGGTCTTCAACCCGTGGCCCACTGAAGGCTTCATTTGATTCTAAGGCAAATACAGGAAAAATTGTCTTGTCTAATTTTTTGTCGTAAGAAACGCCATTTTTCTGCTATTCTTGATATTTAAAACATTTTATAGATATGCTTGATATCCATTTGAGATAAAATTTTCTTAAAATAACGAATTTTTTATAAATTTCAATGCATTTTAAATAATTTTTATCATAAAATCTCAGAAGTTTTCAGAAGAAGAATTGGACTTTTATCTTTAACAAGCAAAGTATTTTAATTCGACTTCCATTTAACGTTTTTGAAACCGATATATATACAAATCTGTAACACTATCTCATCCCTCGCAATCAGTTGTAGTCTTGTAAAACAAATCTCCCTTTCTTATTTAAATTTCCTAACTACATTATTTTTTTACAATCGTGTGGCCCGTGGATCATTGTAAATTTATTGATGTGGTCTGCGGATCATTGTGGATTTATTGACCCCTGAAGGTTAAAGGTTGAAGACCCCTAATCTGGATGATAGTATCTTCATTCAAATGATCAAAATATATTTCAATCTCACATGAGACGTTACATTATAGAAAAAAATCCATCGATTTAATACGAGGGTAACTGAAAATTTTGAGATACGTGCTAACGAGAAGTTCCAAAAAAAATTAATGGTTTAATTTGAAAATAAAAAAATATTTCAACACAGCAGTCGAATTTTTATTGACTTACTTCAAGTTGCTTAGCGTAGAATAAATTTTAGACAAAAGAGAAAATGGAGTTGACGCGAGAGCATTATCGTGCTATGATTTTCTATGACTTTAAAGCGGGAATAAATTAAAAAGAACGTGTACAATGACTAGAATTAGGATTTGGTGATGAATCTCCTTGTCGTACTACTGTATTCAAATGGCTTGAAAATTTTGCTGAGGTCGTAATTCTCTTCAGGATGAAGAACCCACGGGTGGGCCGAGGTCGGCAGTAATCCCGGATAATGTGTCTGTCATACGAAAAATGTCATTGGATGATAATCGTTGTACCTGTGATGAACGTGGTGTAACTTTCATCAGTGTTTAAAGGTTAGAATGAAGATGATCAGCTATAATCAGAACATATCTATTTTATTATTCAATCAAGTATTTCTAACAACCCAGGGGAGGAAATGCACCTTTTATTATGTATAGGAGCAAAAGCATGGCAGGAAGAATACTTATTTAATTATAATTTATTTAACTTACTTTTATAACATTTTGGTTATTTTCGGTCTAAATTACCGTGATTCCGTTCTCACCTATTCGACCTCTTGTCGTTATTAATCTAAACCCACTTATTGACTAAAACGTCAATAAGCAATATTTAATTATTCATCAATTAACCATCGAGAAGCTCTCGACTAGCTCGCAGATACTTTCCGCTAACCACTAACTTTTACAACTCCTAACCGCTAACTCCACGTACATAAAAATTAATGCTTAAATATCATCCTACATTTATATAAACCGTGTCTTCTTCTTCGGGAGAAAGTTTCAAGTGAACAACATTTAAAAGAAACAGTCTTCCCCAAGAGCATTAGTAAGAGGCTCGCGGGTAGACCCGTTGCATACCTAACAAATGATACAGAAGTAACTTAATATTGGATCCGCAGAATTATTCATGAATAATTGCATATGAAAAAAGTAGCTTGCCGTTGGGTTACACCTAATCTAACTGAGCACCAAACAGAGGAGCGTATCAAAAGCAGTAAAGAAACCCTTAAATTGCTAAATGATGGTGACTACCTGCATATTTCTAAAATTTTAATGGATGATGAGAGAAACGTCGCTTTTTGACCTTCCAACACGTCAAGAAAGCAGAGTACGAGTCTTTGAAGAGGATTCCACGACAACAATAGGGAAAAGACTACAAGCAATGAAACAACTAAACGTTTTCTTCAGAAGTACGAGATTGGTCTAAGTCACCAAGTAGGAAGAACAGAAAACAGTATCAGCAAACTCATGTCTTCAGAAATTCTCCAGGAAGGGAATGTTAGGTGACTAATGCTTCACCATAACATTGCATCTTCCCATACAGCCGGATTAACAGTTGAGTCTCTTAAACAAAAACAAATTAAAGTGATAGAACATCCACCTTAGACTCTGGATCTAGCTATATATATCTGACGTTTGGTTATTTTTTAATTTAAAAAAGAACTTACGTAGACGTTGTTTTTATTCGGAAGAAGAGATTTATGGGGATATAAATACATTTTTTTTTATCAATTCCAAAAAATGAATGGTTTGAGGCATTTAATCTGTGAAAAATTCATGTACAAAAATGCATTGATAATGGAGTATTTTGAATACTTGTAAAATTTTGTAAGTAAACTTTAAAAACTTTGGTGTATCTCAAAAATTTCAGAATGACCATCGTATTGATTAAGATTTTAAAATATTTTCTCTGAACACACAAAATATGACGTAATATATGTTCTTTATCTCTTATTTTCACTCTCATATTGTATCTTACAATTTTTTTATCCAAAGATTAAGTTAATTAAAATTTATAATTAGAGAAATATCCACGTATCACTTGATTTCATTTGATTTTAAATGACGTCTCGCTCCAGCAACACGAGGGCTATTGGCAATGGATCTTGTAATTCCCAAACACGGTCAAATGACGAGAATGACACCTTAGGTGGAAAACCCTTCTCCACGCTTTCACACCACGTTGACACAATATTCGCGCGATAATAACAAATTCCAATAAATCGTAATATAGTTTCATATCAAACGAATTCCAATAAATCGTTATATACTTCCATGTTTAACGAGTTCCAAAAAATCGTAATATACTTTTATATTAAACAAGTTCCAATAAATCGTCATACAATTACGAAATTTATGCGTCACTCAGTTACATTTTTCTCGTGTGAAATATACACATGAATCAAGTTAAATTTCACTTGAAACACACACACACAAATGTATTTAAATCAGACAAAATTTTAATCATAATATATACACAAATCAACCAACATTATTGCTTATATATGCATTTCAATCGAACAAAACATTTAAACCAATCAAAAAATTTTGCCATCTTTTTATCCAACAAGCACTTACACGTAGTATGATCCAAAAGTTCGGGGACTAGGTGCAGAAAACCTTACCCTAAATCAGGGATGGGCATACTTTTACAAGATACGGTCTACTAATTTTTTCAAGATGTTGCGGTCCACTCTGTGGTGTAGGTGTGATAAGCAAAAAAAGAATAAAAGCTCAACAAGATTTATATTATAACAAAAATAAATAGAGATATGTACTTACCTACATATCTATAAAAAATATTACTCTTTTAAAACTCCGTTTTAAGTAAAACGCAAAATATAAACATAATAATTATACCCCCAAATTTAATAATATCAGATAATGCATGTATTACCAAACAATTCAAAATACATAAGAAAAAAAATCATTTTCATTTACGGTTAATTTTTGTAGTTATAGTCTCCGCAGAAGACTTCGGCTGCACACATATTATTAGTACCAATCTTGAATATCTCAGTATATAATTACTAACTGTTAATCTTGCAATGGATTCTAAGTGTTCAACTGTCAAACGGGAATGATACGTTGTTTTAATTATAGCCATCATTGAAAATGTAGATTCACACAGGTAGGTAGAGCGAAAGAACGATGTTAAATGAATTGCAACTTTTTTAAGGTAAGGTGCTTTACTTCGTCCATTAGATTCCAAAAGTTATTCTTTTAAAATTGCGTCCTTTTGAAGGACAAAAACTTTGGGGATTTTCCCTTGCAATTTTAACTTTAATTGATTAAGTGTTATTGGTAGCGTAACGGAGAATATTACCCCCCCCCCTGCAATCTCAGGTTTTGGGCTTCAAGCCCAAATATGTACTTAGTGTCAGGCAAGCTTTGGGCCTCCTAGAGTCCCTGGTCTCCCCCCCCCCTTGAAATGCGGGGGTGTACGTTACGCCACTGAGTGTTACATCACAAACAAAATCTAAATCCATCATATTATAACAGATCCAACTAGATGTTTAACAAGGAACATAGAAGGGGACAATCCCGATCATACGCTGGTACAGGTGTCCTCCAAACGTGCACCCGTTCTATTGTAGGGAAAAGTGTGAAAGATCATTCGTCAGAGCATATCTTCCATTTATCAATCGACCAGGTTTTGTGAGTGTGACACCACTGTAGACGACAGTTGGATTTAACATCTGTGACAAGTGGCTTGAGAAATACCACTCAGCCATAAATGTTCTGTATATGAAAGTGCCTTTTCTAATAGTAATTATTGACACTTGAGAATCTAGATACTGATAAAGCTCTGCGGTCACTTTTGCTGCAGTTGTTAGCATTTTGGACATTGCAATCCGCTTCAATACCCGTCGATCCCTTTCACTGAGCTTCTCTTTCCGTCTATTATTTTGCTTTGCAGAGCTTGTCTTGCTGTGGGTGAGCAGTCAGGACTTTAGACCAGGGGTACTCAAAATTTTTTTCTGCTTAGCCGCATACATATGTCAGCTATTTCACGCAGGCCGCATACATATATTAGTTAGGTTATATATATACTGTTTTGAGGAACATCAGTTTTTCATTTGAATTTTATAAAAATATAAGTTTTAGTTAAGGCAAAAACCTTTATATATATATATATTTCTATACATTCAAAACAATTTTCTGTGATATTCTTCAATACTAAATTGCATCAAAATCCTTTTTTAAACAGTTTAATGACAAGAGAAATTTATAAAATTAATGGAATGAATAGTGTAATGTGATTTAAATTATTCTCTTTCCTGAAATATTTCAGGTCAGTTCTTTATTTCCGATTCAGTTCAATAATTTTATTTAAAAACGGCTTAAGATATGTAACAAAAAAAATCGTATATAAATTTAATAAAGTACAGTGGCGTAACTACCAATGGGCTAGGTAGTGCCCTTGAGCTCAGAGGACCCTCACGCCTTGACCACCAAGCAAGTCGAGCTTGCGATAATTTCTCCCATAATTGAGGTATAAATATAAAAGTTTGTTACATAGCTGTAATCATGGCAACTCCGTTGAAAGTAATTTCAAACTTGTAAGGAATTCCCCTAAATTCTTTCCTTTGTTTGTGTATAGTGTTGCGAATTTTACTTATTAAAAAGTTTATATTATTTTTCAATTTTTTCATTTTTTTAATCTTTATTTGAAAATAAACATCAAGTTCCATGAAATGTCTTACCATACATCTAAAAAAACTACACAGGAAGCTATTTCTTCTTGGTCATTTTATTTTTTATAACAATATGATTCATAATAAGCTATTTTCCTGTTTCAATGTTTCGCAATCTGGTATCTGCAACAGACTGATGTAATTTTGACCACCCTCCTTTGTTTTTTCATGTGTTTTATTTTAAATAATTATAATAATTTTGTATTATATTTTCTTGTTTGTGCATATTCCTTTTATCATTTCCTGTCTATCACATGTCAAATCGAACCCGGGTAATCACTAAATTCACAAGAAAACTCATATGCATACATGTAAGTAGTTTGTAGCTTTGCTTTCCTATGTTCTGCAGAGCTTGACACAGGGCTGATGTGAACCAGCTTTGTATATATATAAAATACTCTAATATATTTTTAATTAATAAAACTCCACCAATATTCTCTCTTTTTTTTGCACCAAGACCTTTGGATACCTAGCTACGCCACTGATAAAGTATATTGAGTATTGGCTTTGGGACCCCCACAATTTTTTGGAAGAACAGTTTTAGTGTTGGAATTTCTAATATAAATACAGTTACAAAAAAAAGGAACGAGTCTTACAGTAGTCGCATATGATGTGTAACATGACATGTTATCCTGGTAAATACGCAATAGTAAGATAAATCCTGGAAAAAATTAATCGGGTATGATTGGAAATAATTTTCTATCAAAATATTTTATCTTTAATGAAAATTTTATTTAATTAACACAAAGAGTCATGTAATTTTTTAGCAAAAATAAATATTCTTATTCAATTTGGGGAAGACACACACACAATAGACTTATGATGACTAAAATCTGACACATATACTTGAGATTTTAAAGTATTTAATAACCTTTGAAAAACAACGTCAATAACAGTACCACTGTTAGCTGTCGATATATTTCGGTTTGTGTTCATTTCGAGCTTGAGCTCATCATTCAAAAAAGCTATGAGCGGACAATCGTAAAGTTACCTGACTGACAAACAGATTTGGTAAAGCAGTAATTGGTTCGGCCGTTTGTTTCTGAGAGATTTGTGTTCGTTGCAAAAACAAACAAAAAATACCTGCTGCGTGGAGTTGAATTTTGTGCAATTCTTTTCGGCTGTACTCCTTCAGTTCTTAATTTTTTTTCTCACGTTTCTTTTGTCGAAAATCTCGCATACATTCTGCTTTGGATTTACTCGTCTCGGTAAATCACAAAATCGTTTTAAAGTTATTGTATTCCAGATTTTAATTTCAATTAACTTTTTTCACTAATCATACTAAATATTTTTCTTATTTATCACACTAATGTTATATTTTTAATATCACAAACAGAAACCAGCAATATATTTTTTTTAAAAATAAAAATAATTTAAATCAGCTTTTAAAACCGTGGAGGATTATATACCATAATGACTAAAGACGCGAGATTCCCAAGTTCAAAAAAGGTCATGAAGAATACAAAGAAACTGTTAACTCAAGTGTCATTCTCGCTATCCGATCTTGGCTTAGAACAGGGATGGCCAACTCAAATGACCTTGCGGGCCACTTCGGAAAAACATTATAATCCTGCGGGCTGCGAACAAAAATTATATATCTTTATATTATATTTAGACCCATCACAAACATTTATTGGAATGAAAATTTAAAACGGAATGAATTATTATTGATTTCATTATTTTTCATCTATACAAGCATAGATAATTTATAATAATAATGCAAGGATCAAATATGTCTAATTCTAGCAATAGGCAGCGCGATGGAGTTACAGGAATCGAGTGTGATGCTGCGCTGCAATACCGCACACTTCTAAGAATGTATTAAAATAAAAGAAAGGTAATAAAATAGAAACAATTATGAAGTATATTTGTTACAAAACACTACATTAAAAACAAAAATATTGTACAAAATAATCATATTTTGTAATGAATCTCGAGGGCCGCAAAATTATTCAAGGCCGCGGGTTGGCCACCCTTGGCTTAGAATTACGAAGTCTGTCGCAAATAACATATATGGCTCTAGAGCAGTGGTCTTCAAACTTTTTCAACTCAAGGAACCCTTTAAACTTGAAAGTGTTTTTGTGGAACCCCTAGAACTAGAAAGTGTTTTCGTAGATCCCCTAGAACTAGAAAGTGTTTTCGTACAACCCCATTCCCATCAGAATTTCCCAGGATTTTTGGGGAAATCTCTATATATAATTCCTCAGATGTCAAACATTCAAATTGTGGAGTGAGTGAGTGAATATTAACGTCACACTATTCAGCTACACGAGAGTTTTTGGTAAATGACCTCGTAATTTTCAACCATGGTCAAGTGACGAGGATGACACCTGAGATAGCACCTCATCTCCTAACTACCACACTAAAGGAAGGACGTTTGAGCTCTCGACAGATTTAACGTGCATCGCGTCCCTACACGGTGGGTCTTTATTGGTGCTGGGCTTGAACTTTAAAATTGTGGAACTATTTGCCTGTATTTGTACTTGCAGTGCATTCTTCATAGCGCATTAACTTAGAATTCATTTTGAAAAAAAAAAGCATTGATGAGTTATCTTGAATAATATATGAAACACATGTATAAATGAAAATGCAAAATGTAGATACTGCTTTCCAGACAGAAATTTAAAAAAAATTTTCTGCAATGTTATTTCTAAGTTGAATTTTCAGTGAAGGAAATAAAAATGGAAAATAAAAACATCAGTAGCAATAGTAAATAAATTAATTGAAATTTATATGTTTTAAGAAGAAACTATTAATTGTAACTAAAAATATTCTTAAAATTACGGAAAACTTTCTGATTTATTTAAATCAATGGTATTTCATCTTCGGAATATTTGAATCTGATTTAAAATGCGATGATCAATAAATCCATTTAGTATGTGGAAACTTTCACAATATTTGAAATGAACAGCGGAACAGGAATTTAGAAAAAAAGAAATACACACTTTTCTTTCCAATTCCTGAAATTCTGTCCTATATTCTTTTTTCATTTAGCCGAAAGAAATAATCTTTTTTTGAAGCTGCGACGATGATCTATTTTATTTAATAACTGAAATAAACTGTGCAAAATAAGTTTTAAAACAGCTGATATTGAAATAACTTAAACTTGGAAAAAAACACAGGAATTTCGATTTTGGAGATATGTAAGAAAAGAATGCGAAATCTGATTCACTTTATCCTGACGATTCAAATGCATTTAATAAATATTAATTGTTCATTTTAATTATTAATAAAATATAACTTATTTAGTATATATAAATAATTTTAAGAAAGGTGGAATAAAAAACAGAGGATAGCTTTTTGTACAAAACGTATTTGTAGTTATTTTCAAGCACAGACTCAAACTTTCCTAAGAATGATGTAATTGTAAATAGTATCTTGAATGCCTATAGATTCTTAGAAAACAAGACCCATTTTGGGGGGGGGGGGACATCTCTGTTACACAATCCACCGAAGAGTCATAAATTACCACCTTTCACCAAGGGAACGCAGGGAAAATTTCATGTATCCTTCCGCAAGAAGGCGGAGTTACAAGTTTACTTTCCCCTCATTCCAAATATGCAATGCTGACTTATTTAATTACTCGCAAATAAATTAGTTTAAAAATTTTAAAGTATATGCATTTGAAAGAGCATAAAAAATAAAGGATTTCCGCTGAAAAACTTTTTTTATCCGATAATTGAAAATATTTTTATGATCGTTTCAACGTACTAAATGTAAATTTTCAAGCTTTTAATAAATATTTAAAAATATTTAGAAATTTTTTTAAGAAATCAAAATCAAGAGAAACATTAATTTTTTTTTTATCTTTAGGATGCATTTTGTTTCATACAGTTAAAAGCAATACCTTAGACGTAAATTGAATTATAAGAAACTCCATAGGATTAACATTACACTCGGGTTTTCGTGGTGGCGTGTCACCGAGAGCCTTAAGACAGTGCTCCCCTAGAAACCTCTAAAAACTTAGATGTTTTGGTCACACTTGCTCCAGCTAAACAGACTCCCACAATTTGACCTCTTTGAAAAAGTAAAAGATCCAACATTTAATGGTTTTGAAAAAAATTCAAGGCTTAAAGAACATTAATAAAGCTACTGAATACTTTACCAGAATATAAATATTTCTATACATAAAAAAAATCTGGTAGCTTTTATTATACTTTAATGCTTACGAAGTACATTCAAAAATGTCATTTTTATTCACGGGTGTTTCCAGTATTTTGATAACCACCTGTGTTTCTTTTAGTATGCACGTCTAAGATCTTATGTGAAAATGGTCACGCCAAAATGTCTTGGCGGTCCACCGTTCTATCGCGATCGACTTAATGTTCACCCCGGCCCTAAATAGTTCACAGCACCGAAGCACATCTCCACTGTCTAAGTAGTCCCCTCGTGCCGTGCGACGATGCACATCGGCTAGCGTTCGTATAACTTCTGGAAGCCCAGCTTTTCGCATATGTGATACTCCTTTCACCTCATCTGATAGCACAAAACGTCGTCCTGTATATGCTTTTTCATTGATAAAAACAGGTAAAAGTCACATGGTGTTAAGTCTAGGGAATGGGAGGGATATGGAAACACATTAGTGCGAATTTTAGCAAGGGACTATTTTACCAATTGGGATCGATGTGCTAAATACCAGTCGTCACTCTGCCAGAACTGAAGTCATTTACTACGAATGGATTCCCTCAAACGACTCCTTCGAGAAGTGTGTATCTTCAGCAATTTTTGCAAGTGTTTCACAACGATCTTTTTGAACGCATTCAGACACCAACGCAACATTTTGCATGTTCAGTGAAGTCGGTCGTCCAACGAGTTCATCGTCTTCGGTGGATCATCGGACACCATTAAAAAACACCTATGCCACTCGTAAACTTTAGATCTCGCTATGGTAGATTCCCCATACACCATTCTTAGCATTTCCAATGTCTCCATGGGTGTTTTTTACCTAAGCGTTGACATAATTTGATGTTCAATGCTGATCAAGAAAAGCCATCTTTCTTAGATCGCAGAACAAAGTTTACTAAATTCGGAGTAAAACATCTGTGCGTGTTGTTAGATTGCATGACATGAACTAAACCAAACTGGCCAGGTAGACTAAGGTTGGGAAAATCCACTTCAAGTGGTTTAAATTTAGGTACTTACTTGCGTCGTCAGCAATGGCCGCAGTCCCCGAATGTTTGGATCGTGCTATGTATTCTTATTAATGTTTCTAAATATCACCTTTAAAAAACAAGATAAAATTTTATATAAAAAAATTTGCTTTATTAACAATATTTAAAAATACAGGTTTTTTTTTAAAGAACAATATCAACTTTATACAATTAAATTATTTATTAGTTCAAAAAGAAATTTCTGGTGAGAGATTAGCAAAGTAAATTCTTAAATCCTTTAACAAAACTTGAATTGATAATACTGAAACTAATGTTGCAAACCAATGTAGAAATATTACCTTTAAAAAATCATTATTGCAATTTCATAAATATTTACAAATCTACAAATTATTATCTGATTCTTTAGGCTTTGGAAAACCCGTAAGATAAAGATAAAACTTAACAAGTAAAACTTGTATAACTTTGGGTGAGATTTCGAGAAGTTTAAACAGAATTCGAGCCCAAATATTTCTGCATGGTCTGTACACGTAGTCAGGGTGCTCAAGACTGATAGCCATTTCAATAGCATCCAGAACTTTATGAATCTTGGGTGATGACATCATACCACTGGCGTGAAGTTTGAAAGTTTTTATGTATTGTTCTCCGTAATCTGTTCGGACATCGTCTTCGATAGAAGAAAAGGCTTCGTCGACTCTTTTTTCAATGTTTTCTGCGTTGGTCATATTAGTCCTGCAAAGAAATGCAATGGTAGGTAATTATGTAGGAAGATCAAATCCAATGCTTAAATTTTAGTAATTAAATTAAATTCTTATTTCAATGCTTTTCGTTTGGTGGAATGCAATTATTATTTTTAGACGTGGTTTGGTTTTGTAATGTAAATTGCACAATGGAAATTTTTTTTCAATGGTATCATTTACATTATGCAATTCGAATTGTTACCCTAAAAGAAAAAAAATCGATTTTAATAGTTTCAAACATTTTTATTTGCTTATTTCTTTTCTGAAAATGTACTATTGACAATTTTGGCGTATAATTTTATTTTTATATTCTAAATGTATAGAAATAAGTATAAATGTGTGTGTGTGTGTAAGAAATTATTGTATATGTTTTTATTAGTTATAACTGTATCCCGAGTTGAAAATATAACTACGAAAAATATTATATTATTATATATTTATGCGGTTGTGGACAGTCTAATTCGGGATTCGGCAACCGCATGTGGCACACGGAAAGATTTTCTGCGGCAATCTGCACAACTCTTTAAATTTGTCTATTTTTGAGGGGATGGAAGTGGATACATTTGTAACGGATCTTATTTAACAAACATTTTCAGAATTACAAAAAAAAAAATCTGAAAGATAACTCTAAAGATTATCAATGCTAGAGAGATTCAATTGTTTGAAGAGAGAAAATAGCGCATGTATACTTTGCTTTCCGCTTTTGGTTCTACATATCTTAGAAAAAAATCTTTCTTCATGTAAAAAATACTTCGTGTAGGCGAAGAAATTTTTGATAACTGAATGCTCAAAATCATGTCAAATTGAAAGTTACAAATTATACCTCTGATTTTGCGACATGAAAGTAGAGCGGTGTAATCACCAGGTTCACACATTAAAATTTTATTTACCTTTTTATTTAACTATAATGAAGGGAAATAATTATATTTTATGTTTCTTATTTCTTATTTTAATAAAATAAATATGTTTAAAAATACATGATATACATACAATTTAAATTTTTGTTGAAGAAATAGTGAAATTTTATGCTGTTTATTTTTATGCCAAGAAATATCTTTAAATGATGCAATTTTTTTTTCTCTAATGGTGCTGCGGATTGGCATTTTTACTTTTTCAGACCTAGTACATTCCCCGTGAAGCTGGTATCACTTTTTAGTGTGGCGCCATGTAGGCGATACCAGTTGCCGCAAGTAATTTTGATGCCCAGTTTCCTCCCCAGAGGAAGACATCTAAGTTCTGACGATGCGAAATTGTACTTAGGAATTTAATTTTGCCGAGAACAATCAAGCCAAACGGATACTCAAGGGATTTTTTTCATGCCACATAATTATACGACATGGTCGCTGCCAATTTTCTGCATCATGACAATCCACCGATTTGGTCCGGGGTCGAACCCGCAAATTTGGATGCAGAAGGCCAGCGACAAACCAACTACGCCACCCAACCGGCAAAATTAATATGTAAATTTTTATTAATATTCAAAATTAACATGTTATAAAACTTTAAATCTAAATTATTGACCTCTGTGTACATTATCGCCGGAATTGTTTCAAAAATACCCTACTGTGTGGCACGCTGAATCATATGAATACATTATTTTGGCACGCCGCAACTAAAAGGTCGCCGAGCCCTGGTCTAAACCTATCACAAAAATTGTTTGTAGCTGTCAGGAAAAGTTTTATTATGTTTTACCAAATAAAATATTTTACTTTTAAGCTAAGAGAAAAACAGATTTAAAGTAATCTTAATTCTAACTATTCTCCTAAAATAGCTCTACTCTCTAATCAATATGGGAAGGGTCTGCTATAAAAAATTAAAGCTATATCTGCCTGGTTTTAAATAACTTATTTGTAACTGTGTTAAAATATTCATTTGGAAAAAAATATTTGGTGAAAGTATTATGGATAATTCTGGTTTATATAAGGTGTTATCTCTCTTTAATGAAGTAAGATAATAAATGAACTGGGATTTTGTTCATATGAAGTACAATATTTTAAACAAAGTTAAAGCTTTATTTGAATGATGAATCAACAAACTACAAATATGGTTACTTAATACTTCCTAATAAGCTTATTTTTCATTATACAAAATAAGCTGATCTGTAAATTTGTTTTTAGAATAGTGTAATTACATATACAGAGAGAGAGAGAGAGTAGAACGTGGTTTATCCGAATCAATTGGGACCGGATACCGTTCGGATAAGCGATTGTTCGGATAACCGAAAACCGAATGTGATCCATGCAGTATATGAAACCGGACACTATACGAATATTGAAAATCATCACATGCGGGAAACGTGCTTGAAGAAAAAGCAAAATAGATATTTTTACCTTTATTGTAAAAAACAATCACCTATTTTTCGCTGTACCATTGCACACCTTCGTTCATTGTACACCTATCAGCCGATCCGTCTAATTTCTCGTTAAGTTCCAGAGCTTTTTCGCACAACAGAGATCCCTTTGATCCTTCTTTGTGAAAACACGATCAAGAACAACATCGTTTGCTTCCCTCATGGTTTTCCTTTTCTTCGAGCCATCTTTTGAAGCAATTTTTCATTCAAAATTTAAAATGGTTCACTATAAAACTGTGCTAAAGACGCTCCACTTTCTCCCTTCGCAAGAAGATTCGATATTTCAAGTTTTGTCTCTATGTTCAAGACATTGCTCTTCCGTTTTCAATTCGAAGCCACATCAGTTCACAACTCAACAAACGAGTACGTATACACCCCTTCACTTGGAAACAAATTGACCTAATATTTCGCGTAAATGTTTACCAAATCACACACAACTGAAATTCCCCAAATATCCCTCACCTTGGGTTTTCCCGTCACTTTTGGCCTCACGCAAAACAACTTTTGAGCATTGCACTGATCGAAAACGTATCCTGACTTTTGTTCGGATATTTGACGCTCCGGATAATAAACGGTCGGATAAACGATGTTCTACTGTAGAGATATCTATTCGTATGATAAAGCCCTTCTTTTTGGTACTTCGATTTCATAACTTTTCATGCAAATCTTGGTGATTGAGTAGCTTGCTAAAAGATAGGTTATGCTTACCTGAGTTTACGAGTTACTTTTTTTTATCGAAAGAAAACTGTAAAGGAATTAAATTGAAAAATAACATTTTATTTCATTTCATTGAAATCATCTGCATGGTAATTTCTAATACATTTTATTATAATTCAAAATAAATTATTTACAATAACTTGCGATATTATTTACCGCGTTCTTATGTCTGAATGCCGGTTATGATATAAGCAATATCTCTAATCAATGTAAATTTTCAAACACCATCTAGAATTATGTATCTGAACTTTCTTTCCCAACGCGTAAATCATTTTGGTAATAAGTAATTTTGTTATTAACAGCTTATCTTAAGAATTTTTTTAAGATAATTATTACTGAAAATATAGTTTCTCAAGTAATTATATTTATATCATAATATGTTTTTCAATGCTATAAAAAAGGTTGTTGTGAAGAGAAACGAAAGTCTGATACATATTTATCTCTTTATATAAAATGAAATGAAATGTTCTAAATACATTTGTAAATCATTTGAAACAATTATAGGTACTTATATATTATATACCAATTTTATTAAATTAAAAACCGTTGCCAAATTTCGCGATATACAGTTAATAGTAAAAGTACAAGGGGTGATCAAATGAAAAGGTACGAAACGACATAAAAATGAAACAGTTAAATATTTGCATATTCCGCCAAGGGAGAATGTAGCGAGACATCTCGGGATGCCATTGGAGACTCTGACTGGGATCGGATCATGCGCGGGTGCCCGCATGCGCAGGAGAGAGCAAAGGCTCTTATAAAAAGCGGCGTCCAAATGATGCGAGCACAGAATTACTCGAGCACAGAAAAAGCATTAACTCCGATGTGTCCTGTGAGACACTCCGACGCCTACGCAGGTCCATCAAGAACAAAAGACCGGGGCTGCTCACAGAGGGTGTGGTTCTGCTCCATGATAACGCGCGTCCACACGTCTCCAGAGTCACACAAATGGAACTGGACAAGTTCCAATGGGAGACGTTGGACCATCCGTCCTACAGTCCGGACATGTCACCCTGCGATTTCCATGTGTTTGGTCCACTGAAGAAATACCTGAAAGGAAAGCACTTCAACTCAGACGACGTACTCAAGGACACTGTGAAGGACTGGGTCTCGTCATAGTCACAGGAATTCTGGGAACAAGGAATCCTGCGGCTTGTTCATCAGTGGGATCGTTGTGCTCAGGCCTATGGTGTATATTTTGAATATAAAGTCTATATTTGTACCCACCGTGTCGTTTCGTACCTTTTCATTTGATCACCCCTTGTAATTTCTACGAATATTGGAGCATAATAATAATAACGCCTTTGGCGCCTTTTTTTAATTTGACGAAATTAGTCTCTGTCTCTCGACAGTAATTACCCAATTATTTTTTTCCGAAACGATATCATTCAATTACATTTCAAAATAGAATGCTTATTTAACCCCACAATTTTTCGACGTTGGTTTATAGGACAGCATGGCTATCGGTAACCATTTATTCAACAAGTCAGAAGTAAATTATACATTGGGAAAAATTAATTTAAAGTTGACTTACTGGAAAAACTCAGGCTCAACGGAAATGACTCGTATTCCCCATACATCAAGCTCGTGTCGTAGGCTTTCGGTAAAACCAACACATGCGAATTTACTCATTGTATAAGGAGAACAATGAGGAAGGGCTATTCTACCTAAAATCAATAGTCAAATTACAGCTTAATAGTTAGGTAATTATATATATATATACATAGTATCTCCTTCACAGTATATCAAGTTTTGTATCTTATAACATGCTACAAACACTTTACAAAAACGTTATCAAAAAAAAGTTTGCTTGTAAGTGGACACTGCTTCGAAGTACATCTGATTTAATTTATCTATTGATAAGAATCTTAATTTTTAAGTACAAATTTTTATCCACAACCTTTTTAAAAATAACTAATTTTTTTTTGTAGGGAATATATTGCATCTGATCAAGGAGATCTTAAGAATTTTTAAGGCCCTGAGACCTACACAAATGTAAACCCCACCCATGACCCTTGAAAGAAGACATAACATAGCCTACGTTGTCAAATACTCATACAAACAATATCACAAAACAAATAAATGTGCATGACTTACAATCGCATAAAACATTTGGAGTGAATGAGTAATGACTGGTATGGTGGTAATCTTAGGCTTATATATGGACGATGGTCATCACATGCAGTCAGTTGACATATCGTCCGAAATTCTCAGTTTTTCGCAGAATACAATCGAAAGAAACATTTGACCGTTGAAATTATTCGAATTATGATCTTATTAAAACTCTGGAGAACGAGACGAGGCTCCCATTGGGGCCGAGGCCCTGGACCCTGGCACAGTTGGCCCATGCTTTAAAACGTCCCTGCATCTGATGAGACATGTGTTAATTTGAAATTATAATCACTAAAACAATAATACGTGTATGTTTTGAAATAATTAAAAAATTTAATGGTATCAAAAAGATCATTAATGGATTTTTTTAATTAGATTATTAGAAAAATTAAATGATTCATTCAATACAATGTACTTTTCTATTATTTTTCATTGATTGAAAAGGCAAAAAAAAAAACTTAAGTTTTGCATCGCCGATGAACAAAATATTACAATATTCTACCAAGTTTACATGTCACTAATATTGCACTACAACCGAAGAAAATTAAAATTTTGAACACGCGTATGCATTTCTGCGCAGCATTTGTCTTCAACTGCTTATATTTATATCGCACTAAAAACTGGCTGCTGGCGACTAACTATTGGCGACTGACCTCGTAATTTTTAACCATGGTCAAGTGACAAGAACGACACTTCTCCTAACTTCCACACCACATTAACGGGAAGACGTTTGAGCCGCGACGTATTTAATGAGCATCGGCCCCCTGTGAACAGTGGATCTGTGTTCCATGGAACCAAAGGTTCCACGAGGCGCATTCCCGGTTTCCACGAGTCATTAAAAAATCGCAATGTATATATATAAATGTGTATGCAAAATGGATTCACATTCTGTATGATATTTTGCATAACCACAAGTATCTAAAGTTCATTTCAGTCTTTAAGAAAGTGAAATATTTATTTATACAAAACGAATTTCCTTTTAGCAATATTTTTAAACTATTATTTTTATATTATAAACGAATATTAAAATGATTTTCTTTGTATGAGCTATTTTCTATATAGATTATGTATATTCTATTGTTTACCATCTCGGGTTTCACGAAATATTTTACACTCGTTAGTATAATTATTTTACAAAGCTAAATAGGTTTTTAATGGAAAAGTTCACCTTTTTCCATTTGTGGGGAATAAACACTTATAATAAAGGAATGGGAACAACTTATTGACATATCAATGTTAAAATCTAACATTTTGATCTAATTTTTAAAAAAATTTACGATCAATTTTTTTAAGTATGTGTGGAATGGGGTTCCACTAAAACACCTTGTAGTTTTAAGGGTTCCGAGAATCAAAAAAGTTTGAAAACAACAGCTCTACAGCATTGTGAATGAAAATAAAATATTTTAATTACACGTTTCGCCAATAAAAGGAGTTTTAAAATAATAACTCGTTTTACTGGAATTCCGTGAGTAGTTATTATATTATCTGTTATCTATTTTAAATTATTCTTCAGATGAATAACTATTATAAAATAGAATAACTATTTCACACACACACATTATATTGAACTTTAATTAAAGAAATATACCTGCTAAACTAGCCAAGTTTACGACACGCCCTCTCGATTGCCTGAGAAGAGGAAGAAAGGCCTTCGTAACTCGAACGGGTCCAAACGCATTGGCCTCCAATGTATCATAAAAATCCTTCATACTTGTAAGCTCCGTTGTAAATCCTTTTTGTACTCCAGCATTGTTCACAATTGCCCACAATTCTAATAATAAAAAAATTCAGTTTTTAAGTTTTATATCTAAAATAAAATTCAAGAATAGCATTTTAAGAAATTATAAGTTACGAAATATACAAGAGTTCAAACCAGTGGTTGTAAAATGTCTATCGTTTTGAATCTATCTTAATTTGAAAGACAGAACATTGTGTTTACTATAAATCAGAGTTGAGTAAATAGCGGTCGGCAAAGAGTTTTTTTTGTGACCCACCAAGACATTCAGAAAGCTAAATGGATAGAAAATGTTCCCTATATTTGGGATCAAAGTTTTCTTGCATGTACATGGATCAACAAGAGTAATTATATATGTAAGTAAACTGACATTAAATTGTGCAGGCTTTAAAAAGAATTTCAACAATCAGTCTCGCTCCTAAGCTAAAAAATAAAATTATAGTTTAAAAAAGCTAAAAAGAAAACACCCTTTTATAGTTAATTGAACTAAGTTGTAACTTAATCTTTTTGTCGCAAAATCTGGAAATGGGATCTGAAATACGTCCCCAGATGTAGGATGGGATCTGAAAATGGGAAATCGTTAATCCTGATGATCCTGATTAGGACAATGGAACAAAATTATTAATGTACTGCCATCTGTCCTGGATAAGTGAGCAAAATTTCGAATTAATTTGACCTTTTAAAGTGGGTAAAAATTGAGTTCAAAGATTCAGCTACATACAAGTGTAGCTTATAAAAGGGTATTAAAAATTGTAAAAAAGTGCTTGAGTACATTAGTTTTGTTAAACTGATTCTAAAATTATTTCTGAATGGATATGAATTTAGCACAATAAATAAATCTATTAAATTTCCCACTATTTTGTTCAATTTTTCCTTACTTATTTTTATGCTGCAGTTTATATCTTTTCTGAAATGCAAAGTCAAGTAATGAATGCAATTATTTTAAAAAAGAGGGTATCCCCCGCTTTCGCAATGCCTTCGCTTTCTCGGGCCAAAATAATAGCCTACACCTGCTACAGTTGCTTGAAAAAAATATACCCTTATGTTACATTTTTAGTATATTCTATTTTACAAATTTAAAACTTTCTTCCTCGAAAAATTTAGAAATAAATGTTTCGGTAATCTTTGCTTTGTCTGTTTAAAATGCATTGGTCACGATTTTAAGCTTTCGTTCTCACAGTATGAAAATAGATTGAAAATGTATTTGTCCCTACCAGAAGTGCCTAAGTTATTCTTCACAAATTGCACAGCCTGTTTAACACTGTCCTTTTTTGTAACATCCATTTCAAGTGTTTGAAATCGTTTAGAACAGCTTTTTCTTAGATCGTCAGCACCGGGGCCATTAGCATCCAAACAGCTGGCAAATACATGGAAACCACTAGAGTCCAGTTGTTTAGCTAGCGCATTTCCAAACCCAGAATCACACCCTAAAAATAAATAAAGCTAAATAAGTAAACGTATAAAATACATGAATATATTATTTTACTTTTAAAAAATGATTAATTAATTCATGGTAGTGATCAGAAAATCAATTTGTTTTATTATATGTAATTTATATGTAAGAAATTTTTATACAATTTTAAAAGATTTTACAATCCAATTTTTTTTCTGCTGAAGCATAGTTCAGAAGAGTTAGCTTATCATTATGTGGTAGAGGGGGAAAAAATGTACTTATATTGAAGCTCAGGAAAAAAACCACATTAAAAGATCATTTAAAGACTGTTCCACATTAGATGCTATTAATGATTAAAAATTTGACTCTGACGATATAAAGAATTCTTAAAGAAAACTAAAATACTTACGAATTATTCATTTTTTATAATGAAAAATATTTTTAAAAAAAAGCACTTGCACACGCACACATATATGTATAGAATGTTTCAGCAAAGACGAGGAAAATTAAAAAAAAGGACGATAGAAGACACAAAAACGAACAACTTTCATCACAGAAGGCAGGATCTAAGAAACGCAAATGCACCACAGAGTACGGATGATACGAGGAAACAAACCGTAAAAAATACTATACTAATTATGTGTTGTATACGTAAAGAATATTTGTACGATAAATTTTAAAAAAACGCGGCAATAATGATGATGTAAGAACAGAGGTCAAAGAGAGACTAGTGTGTGTTCCGGAATACGCCAGGCATATCGCAAAAATTCCCAGCAGAAAGTTTTGCAATTACGTTCTCTTCACATTCGAGAAGAATCTCATACACCAGACATTAGTAGCCGACACACAAAAAAAATCAAGATACGACAGATCAGGTGATCACAAAAGCCAAGACTAATTATCAGCTTGCGCTACCATGTTTGCTATTCATTTTAAGCCAAATACTCCTTAGTGAAATTTATTTGTATTTTGGTATGTACCATCACACCCTTAAATTTCACCATCTTATTCAGTCCCATGTTTTTGAAAACATATACTCTCACACACACATACACACAAGTTGGGAAAGTAGGGCGCCAGCTCAGATATTATCCTCGTCACTTCATCGAGGTTCAAAATTACGAGGTCCTTCATCAATAGTCTTCTTGTTGCTTAAGAATGTGACTTAAAACCAAATTACGACACATAGCGCCTTCACACATGCGCACTCACATACATAAATATAAATGTATTCGGATAAAATCCATTGTAATAAATAATTCGAACATAACAGAATCAATTTTTCAGATTTATAACCAGCTCTTCAAAATTCCTCAGAAATTTGGTACTGCAAATTTTTTTATAATACCACCTCTCAAGAACTATGTCGCTCTCCTCGAAAATGTTCTTACAATCATGCTCCTCTACAATTCATGTTTCCCCCTTTTGATGGCTTAAAATTCTTATATTTTACTAAAAGGAATCTCTTCTATAATATTTCATACAAAAATTTAATATAACTTTAAAAACATTTTTTACATATTTATTTTTTAAAAGACACTGCTGGCCACCGTAAATGCAACACCTTGAAGGAAGCACGCAAATAACATGAAATTTACAACATGCATTGGCGGAGGTGAGATATGCAAATGATTAGAATTTCAGCGCAGACACACATCACGCACGCCTGTGGTGCCACATCAAAGCGCTAATTAAGACTTGGAGATTTCGACGATTTCAAGTTCGGCAATTGTGTTTTTCTTGTGGTTTTTTCAAAAAACGATCAGTTAGACCTCGTAGAAAACAGCGATCAGCTTTTGATCAAGTATCCTAGTTCGACAGAAGAAGGATAAAATGGCCTACCGAGATTGTGGATTATCTTTCAGGGAAATAGGTAGTCTTGTTGGACGAAACCATACAACTGTAATGCGCATATGTGACCGTTGGATGCAGAAGGGTACGACGGACCAACGTGGTCGATCGTATCCATCTCAGTGGACCACTTTTCGTGAGGACAGGCAAAGTGTGCGCATGGCAGTGACGGATAACTCAGTCGCATCACGAACCATAGCACAGCACATTGAGTCTTCAACGCATCATTCAGTGTCTGCGCGTACGATTCGACGCCGTTTGCAGCAGAGTGGTCTGTCCGTAAGAAGTCCATTGCTTGGTCTACCCTTGACTCAGGACCACAGACGTGTCCGCCGCCAATGGTGCGATGAAAGAAGAATGTGGGCGGCAGAATGGAATGAAGCTGTCTTTACTGACGAGTCACGCATATGTCTGCCACACCACGATGATCAGATTCGAGTCTGGAGACACCGTGGAGAGAGCATGCTGAACAGCTGCGTTATGGACCACCACACTGGTTCTGCGCTGGGTATTATGGAATGGGGCGGTATTGGATATCACTCTCTCACTCCTCTAGTACGCATTGCCGGTGCTTTGAAAAGCCAGCGCTACATCTCCGAGGTGTTGGAGCCAGTTGTCCTTCCTTACCTTCAGGGCTTGTCCACAGCCATATTTCAACAGGATAATGCGCTACCACACGTAGCACGCATTATCCAAAGGTTTTTCGTCAATCTCCAGATTGAACAGCTTCCGTGGCCGGCTCGCTCTTTGGATCTTTCGCCGATAGAAAACATGTGGTCCATGGTTGCTCAACGATTGACCCAGAATACACCCCCAGCTGCCACACCAGATCAACTTTGGCAACGTTTGGAAGCTGCTTGGTCTGCTGTACCCCAAGAACACATCCAAAGTCTCTTTGAATCAATGCCGAGGCGTGTGGCAGTGGTGATCTCCAACAATGGCGGTTACTCTGGCTACTGATTCTGGCAGGAACCGCACTTCACAGAAGTCTATAAATTTAATCATTTGGTACTTGGTCAACATGTTATCTACAAAATAAATTTTGTTGTGCTATCGATTGTCTTTCTTGATGTTGCATTTACGGTGGCCAGCAGTGTAATTGATACAAATGTATTTTAAATACTCATTTTTTTCTCTTTTTATTCCATTCACACGTAATTCTGCACATACGCATTTGATTGCTGATTTTTTTAAAACTCTTAACGGCACATAACTCACGGACAAACTAATTAGCGCACCAAGAAATAATTGCAGGATTGTAAAGAAACTTGGCATGAAGGCACATGTCGGGGACATATGCAAATGATTAGAAATGCAGCGTGATTGCGCATCACGTATAGCCGGGAGAGAGCGTTTAACGTCGTTCTCCGTGGAGTATAAAACAGATAACCAAAGCTTGTTTGAGTGTGCGGAATCGCTTACAAATTAAGAGGTGAGGTAGACATGCCATTACGCCGTTTTCGAAGACAATAAAAGCAACTGTCCCAGTTTGAGAAGGGAAGAATCATCAGCATGATGGAAGCTGGGTGGTCAGCTAGGCGAGTAGCTCGTCAATTAGGCCACTCTGATTGTGTTGAGAGGAGGTGTTGGGACCAGTGGATCCGAAAAATATCATTAACACGAAGATCAGTCTCAAGACGCCCTCGACAGTCCAGTCGTCGAGAAGACCGCCACATCGTAAGAAATGCACGCGTACAGCCAACTGCTTCATCGGCCGCCATCCAGGCACAGGTAGCGCCTTCACTAGGGGCCCCTGTCTTCTCAAACCATATGAAGGCGAATTGCTGAAGAACATTTAGGATCACAGCGCCCATTACATGTGCTGCCCTTGACGCTCATCCATCGACGCCTCCGTTTGGAATGGTGCCGCGCACGAGGAAACTGGGCTGCAGCGGAATGGAACCCGGTCGTCTTTAGTGACGAATCCAGATTCAATCTCAGAAGTGATGACAATCGTGTTCGTGTGTGGAGACCCCGTGGTGAACGCCTCATTCCTGCCTTTTATTTACAGTGACAACCCACTCCCACAGCTGGTGTGATGGTGTAGGGTGCCATTGCCTACAATACACGGTCACCCTAGCATTGTTCCAGGGCACCATGACAGCCCAGCGGTATAGTCATGACATCCTGCAACCACATGTGTTGCCACTCATGCAACGGCTCCCAGGAGCCATTTTTCAGCAAGACAATGATCGGCCTCACACGACAAGGGTGTCACATGACTGTCTCCGTACTGTTACTGCCCCTCCTTGGCCCGCCCGATCCCCAGATTTGTATCCAATCGAGCATATCTGGGATCATTTGGGATGGCGAGTTGGGCATCCCACGAGTTGGAACGAACTAGAGACAAGATTACAGGAAATATGGAACGAAATGATTCAAGATATTATGCAGAACCTTGTATGCCTCAATGCCCGATCGTATCGCATCGTTCATTTGCGCTAGAGGGTGTTCAACAGGGTATTAAATCCACCGTTCTTTTGGCATTTTTCTCTGAAATAAATGATCCTTTTTCTTTGATTTTCTAATCATTTACTTTTATCAAAGTAGTCATTACGTATGTAAAATTTCGTTTCATTTGGACGATTCGTTCTTGGTGCGCTAATTTTTTTGTCCACGAGTCTATTATTTGGGAGTATGATGCAGCTTCTCAAGCCATGTTATACTTTCGTATGATGTTCTCTGAAAGAACATTTCTCAAAAAACATTTGAACACACTCAAAAAACATTTAATGATAATAATACACGTACCACACACGCAATTTTTACAAGGACATGATTTTGAAATGCATCCCGGCCCCCCAAACTCGTTTTGAAGAATTTAGTTCGATAATTCTTGTTCCGAGAACTGTATCTTTCACTGCTACTTAAGTTTGTTTATTATTCTATCGGAGTTCTCGTTTGTATTTATGTATTCTGCAACGTATTTTCACTTATTTTACAAATATCTCATGTGGAGGAGTTGTAAATATAAACAATAATATTACCTGTAATTAGAGAGAGAAAATAAAGAATGTGCAAAAAATTTTAATGAGATGTTTCTATGAATGATTGTGAAGTGATCTAATTATTAATTGTGTTAAATATTTTCCTTTGTTATTGAATAAAAATGTAACACGTAGATACTGTGATAAGTCTGATTCTGTCATTACTGAAGAAATTGAAGTAATAGAAGAAATACATTGTCAACTTTTCACAACAAACAAGTTTGTGAAACAAATGATTTCAATTCAAATAAAGATTCTGATTTACAATAAAATGAAATGAAAAAATAAGTTTAAAACCAAATAGTATTTGGAAGAATTCAGAAGGAGGAAATAAAAATTTTAATGATTTCTTCACTTAAACCAATTAGATGACAATACTGGATTACATTAAAATATTTTGTAAATGACTGGTACAATATTTTTGTTATCTTGAAATAAATTTTTCTAGATAAAAGTGGAACTAGGATTTTGATTGCATTTTCTTTCTGGGTCTATTTTATACATAAAGTACATGACATACAAATATAAATACAGCTTTTAATAACTGCACATACATAATTATTGATGTTTATAAATATAATTTCCTTTGCAGATGGATACATAAGTATATAGATACTGTAATCTTGAAATGTCTTCCATTATTTTTAATTTCAAGAAATGAAAATTATTTAAATATAACATCAAATAAGCTCATTTTTACAAGCTTTTGTTTAACTTACAATGTATGTATGTATGTAATTTGTTCGGGTGGAATCTTGCAACTCAATTTTCAAGCTGATATCTTCACTCCATTGAGCTGAAATTTTGTATACACGTTTAGTTTGGATGACAATGCAGGTTTTGACATATTTATATTCCGATATTGCAATTAATTAAAAATATATTAATTAAAACATTAAATTAGTTTTGGCGCCAACTTCGACTATATCTGCATTGTTGTAATAATGTTATTGTTACAACAATGACAAAAGTTGGCGTCGAAAATTGGTTTTCAGCCAAACTGGAATTTCATAACGTTGCGCTATTGACTGTATTAATTAACTTTGTCTAGAAAATAATTACATTTCTAGAACGTAAAAATAATCTAATTTCTACAACGTATGCAATTTTTTTACAAATTTCTATCTATTTTCTTGAATTTAAATTCAAAACAAAAAAGTAGAGCTATTTTTCAAATAGATTGGTACATTGTATACCTTTCTCAACGCTGCCAAGTCAAACTGAGATGGAGTATTGAATAAATTCTTTAAAATATTTATCTAACTTTAATCTATGAAACACAGACAAAAAATAATTACAGAATCGGAAAGATCATTTTTTTATGTATCTTACCCATCAAAAAGGAATCCGCTAGGAAAAAAATAAGAGAAAAATATTATCTAGAAATGCAATGTATTTTCGATTAAAAAAATAATTTTATAATAAAATGAATGAATTTTTTAAAGAAGTTTTCTAATTTTAAGCCTACAAGTAATTTAAATATACCTCATTTTATCACCAGTAATCTAAACACACACTACGACATGTGTCCTTAAATTTAATTACAAATAGAATCTGTTAATTTTATTTGAGTTTTTTTTGTTTGAAAAATTACGGCAATTTTGTTTCTCTAGATGAGTTAGGCACATTGTAAAACCAGCTCAAGGTTCTTTATATTCATAAAATGTGCCAAAAGAGAATAATTTGCAAAATGACCTGAAATATTTTAAAAATAAGGAGAGAAAAAAATCGAATCTCAGAAGAAACATTTCGTTAAATAGAAAATGCACTTCGCTATTTGGAGTTGTTTTACGAAGAAAAGAGTAATATGTTCTTGGTTCCAGGAAAAAGTTCTTGAAATAGAGAAATTTCCAAAATAGAAGTTCGTTACATGGAGATCTGACTGTATAAAAATAATGCGATGGTTAATTATTTTTTCAAAATCAAGTTTCTAAAGATGACCTGAGCAATTAAAAAAAAATAGATTCTTACGTAGAAGATATTCAATGTCCAGCAAAAAATTATCATTATTTGATAAAACTTTCTTTTTTGATTACAACATGCGTTTTGAATCTTAAGCATTTTATTGATTAATATAAATATTTAAATGCCTTTTGAAGTTTTTTAATAAATAACTAAATTTTTCTTCTAATATGTTAGAGAAAAATATATCCCTTATCTTCAAAATATTTCAAATAAATATTATGTTCTTAAAGTTTTTTCAAAAATAGTCAAAATTTTAATTAAATATTTAATAACTTTGTCATGTATGAAGATAATCTCACTAAACCTTTTTTTTTTCGTGTGTAGAACAATGTTACCCAAGATCTGCACGAATATTGAAAAAATTCCTTAAAAATTACGGATTTAAAAACATTGTGTTTTTAGTCTAATACCCTTTTTGTCAGAATTAATTCAGCTAAACCAGGGATGGCGAACCAGCGTTCAATGAGTTGAACTGGCTGAGAAACCTGTCCAGTGATAACTAAAAAGTAAAAAATAAACTAAAAGTAAAAAAACTTTTTTAAGAACAAGCTTTTATTCAAACGCGCTAAAAAGAATAAAATAAACTTTTCCTTTAAAACTTTTTTTACTATCAACTTATAACGTCATTACACAATTTATATATATGATATAAAAGCTTGTCGCGAGATTTAAGTACTCGTATTTACTTAGTTTGAATTTTTACAAATTAAAATCAATCAGGTCAAGTTATTTATTTTACTTGTTTATCTACACAGGTAAATCTCGCGACAAGCTTTTGTATCATATAAATTGTGTAATGACGTTATAAGTTGACAGTAAAAAAAGTTTTAAAGGAAAAGTTTATTTTATTCTTTTTAGCGCGTTTAAATAAAAGCTTGTTCTTAAAAAAGTTTTTTTACTTTTAGTTTATTTATTGTCAAAGCCATCTCAGAAATAAGATAACTGTAAAGATGAAATGTATTATACTAGCAGTAGCATATTAAATGCATTTTAATGGACTGTATCATGGAAAAAAGTTTATTATTCACTAATGACTAATCATTATTGTGATATGTTTATTTCGAAATATTGTATAAGGAAACAAACTATTTTTAATATTTAACAACAAGATATTCTATTGGTCTCCAATTTCTTGATAAATATTAAATTAATATCTTGTTGCATATAAATAACAGTTAAGAATTTCAGATTTGTGTTTAAAGAGGCAATTTATGGGAGTTGGTAGGTTTAAATTATACAAATGCATTTGAATGATTTGTGATCAGCCTCATTGACTGAAACTTGGAAACTTGCTTGCAAATCACTTTTCATATTTAGAAGTACTCATCAATGTGAACAGCTAATTATACTCCATGAGAAACAAGTTTCTTTTCAGATCCAAGAGTGGAAATATTAAGTAGGAATAAATTATTAATGTTACTTCTAAGTATAGTATATTCTTGCTCTTTTTTTCCCCACAGTATTCTCTTAAAATAAACCTGCATTTCACTAGATATCATCTGTGACCTACATACAAATTTAAATCTTATTTATTTCAGTTGTGTTATTAATAAGAGTCATGATTATATTTCAAGATGTTGTTTCGTAAAAAAAATGTGTCACTATCACTATTTTTCCACTCTATCACTCTTACTTCACTTATCTTACTTAAAGCTTATTTCCTAAATGCTTGGTTACAAAGCTTCAAAAGGCCCCTTTCTTGTTGTTTTAATAAAGGAATTTTTTCTCTTCTGATTCCATGAAAGGGAATGAATTTAAAAATAATTTCAAAATACGTTTCATTTTCATTTTGATACACTTAAAGCAGGGGTGGGCAGACTTTTCCTGGGTACGGGTTACTTCTAACTTTTTTAAGGTGTTGCGGTCCACCCAGTCTCCAGATTAGTTGGCATCGGTGCTCTTACAAATGCGTTTTTTTAGTATGCACATCTTAGGTATTAGTAAAGGCAGTCACCCTAAAATATCACGGCGGTCCACCGGTCGATCGCGATCGACTTAATGCCCACCCTTGACTTAAAGGATTAAGAAATGAAACTTCTGAAAAATATTTAACTTTACGGCAGCCATAGAGAACATTTTCTTCATTATAATGCATGCATGCTGATACATAAAACAGTAAATTAAATTATTTTATGATTTAATTACTAAATTAAAAACATAACTGTGAAAAAAAGAGTATATTGAATATTTCAAAAGCAATCGGGCATTATTAATTTTAAAAAATTAAGCCATTCCAAGCAAAGATAGGTTAATAAAATGTATAAATTACTTATTAGTTTTTTACATTCACAGCCTTGTTCACAAATGCATAATTTTGTACTTATATACTATACCGTCGACCAATTTCACTAAATAAAAAAAACGTTGTCAAATTCGAAGATGTCGTCAACTGTTGGCATCATATGCCTGAGCAACATTATTGAGTTTGTACATGCATGGGAACAGTTTTCTACTGTTGGCTGCATATCGTAGCATTTTTTTTTTTTTTGAGACTCTAGGTAGACTCCTTGTTTGCCAACAAGTATAACACAAGGCTTACAAACGTAAGTCAATACTCAATCAATAGTGGTAGGAAGTTTCAAGTTCAGGGATACAAGCACAAATGGGAAATCGAAAGGTAAAAAGAAACAAGACGGGATGCAGATACAATAAACACAGTACAAAATACAACATTGCTCACATGCAAAAAGGGAGACATTCAGTAATTAAAGTTATACAATGGTGAAGGTTTGGAAGCACATGTGCGATCAGAATAAGATTTTCAAAATACAAATGCGTAAAAGCATGCATACACACAAATACTTAAGAATATACACACAGACATATATATATATATACGCACTTTAAAAAAAAACCCAGAGAGAGAGAGAGAGAGAGATACATACATACACAGTAATTGTTAGCAAACACACAAAAAATAATGAAATAGTAAAAAAAAAAAAAAATTTAAATTGACAATCTAAACAATACGAGAAAAAATGCTATTAATATATGCACAAAACGATGTAAAAGAAGACTTGCTCTGAACAAAGGCAGAGAAAGGAGGAGGCCACGCTATATTGTTCTTTTGTAGGCACAGTATCGTAGCATTTGGCGACATCTTTTCATTAACAAATACGTCTTTTATACACAGTTGTGTTACTGATGTAAATGCAATGTATACAATATAACTTCAGATTATTGAATAAATATTTTTGCATAATGATACATTATCTTATGTTAATTTTCATTATCGATACATTTCAATGTTTTCACTATGAAATATTCATTTATATGGGGTTATTTACACTCTGTATGTAAGTCCCGGTCCTACTGCCCTATTCATTAAGATTTTAATCAAAAATTCTTGCATTAAATTAAAAGGAATTGGGTCCTATTTTGTATGAATTGTATATTTTTTGTATAAATATAATAATTTCTCAAATTTATTTATTTTATATTATCAGTATTTTGTATCATTCCTTTATGCTTTGTATCTACAATTTTATACTGCGACTTATGGTTTATCTTTGGACTGATTAAAGGGTTATCGAAATTTGTATTAAAATCAAAAGATCCTTCACTCTGATAAACTGTTAGAGATAAAATTATTTTTAAGTCGATTTATGATTGAAAATGATAGAGTATTTTATTATAATTTGGTAAAAACAACAAGAAGTTACTTAAGTTATAAATATGTATTGTGTTTTTAAAATAGGAAATTTTCTTGTAAGATAAATAGAAACTATATATATATTATTTTAGTTGTTTATTTATAATTTTTTTTGTTTCATATAGCATTTTAAAATATCTAGGGATTTTTTTAGGAAATTTAATAGGTACAATTTATTTTAGTAATTTAAAAATGAATTAGCGAACAAGTAGTTCCTTCAAACTTTAACAGGCAATCTCATTCCCCCCCCCAAAAGTATAAATACTACAATCCAACTTACCTGTTATGAAAACTGCTTTATTATCTGGCTGTATTCTATCACTCAAATATTGTTTCTTCGTGCATCGGAAAGTCATTTTTGCTAGAATTATGCACATAATAAAATTGGCCGCAAATGTGTAGTAGCATGTAATACAGCATGGTAAAATGAAATTTAATAATTTCAGTGCCAAAGCAGTACAGAGAAAGTGGGTAGCACCCACTAAAACGTATCTTCCTATCATGTGGATATTTTGGTTATTGTAGAAGTTAGGTATATTTTCTCTGTGTTTGGTCTTACGATAATCCACTTCAGAGGGAGTAACAAAAACTGCGAGCTGAAGGCGAAAAAATTCTTATCAAATGGACTGCGACCCCATTGATATCGTGGATGCTTCGCTGTTATCAAGAGTGAAAATGAAGAGTTTCCCCTCCAGACAGATAAGGAAAATTCAGTGCTAAGTTTACTCATATTTCCTAACTTAGTATTCATTGCACATTTGTCAATTATGTATCAAAATTCTTTTCTTTGACATCCTTGTCTACGTAAAAAATTGAAAATATCTTTAAAAAGAATATTTTGAGGTTGCATCTTATTTAAAAACATTACTAGAAAAGTCATTTCTATGCTAGATTTCCTTATTTTGTTCACACATATACAGAAAGATATATAAATTTACTACATAAAAAGTTATTGTTTTTCTTATGTTTGTGGAATTGATAGAAACCGATTTTATGATGTATTTTTGATTAAGTTTGAGCTCTTTGTAAGTTTCTTTGTGCCAAACAATATTTCAATTAATGATAAATAAATTGGATATTGCCACAATCTTTAAATTAAAAATCTACAATAATACTAATTATTTGTCATTATTTATTGATAATGTGTGCGTTTTATTACGGTGAAATGAATCGAAATAAATTAGAAATAATGTTTTTTTTCTTTCATCACTAATATTAACGATACGCGCGGAAGCTTGGCATTTTGTACCGTGTTGAGAGATAATATTGATAGTAGCGTAATACTCCAGAGAAGTGATTTCATTAGATATTTATTCACTTGGCACTACAGCTAATGTTTACAGGTAGTACTACAAGATATTTTGCACTGGATGAAACCGCAAGCGAGCTCACCACTTGCTCTCATTGACGGTTCAAGTGAATCTTCCTCTCAGGTGGCAATTTTTATGATTCATTCTCACTAATCCTTTTGAAGATTATTTTTTATTAGTCACAATAGATTTGGAGTTTATGACTATTAGTTTGTGGGCTAAAAAGTTTCATAGATTTCTTAGTTTTCAATAGATCATTTGAAAGGATTTAATTTCACGTGTTTCAAAGTTTGCCGGAAATATTGAATTTTACCTTGAAGTTTTCTGTATTGCTTTGCTCACTGTTATTTTGTGATTAAATATTACTTACGCTTTATTTTACGTTGTGATAGCTTTATTTTGAAGGCTCATAAAAAAAAGAACGTGGAAAGCCACGCGATAGAAATGAAACTTCTTTGGCGAAGTTGGCCGTAAATGCAGGAATAGATCTAATTATATCAAACTGCTGGGGGAACTTACTGTAATCAAAGAAAATTCGAACTTCATTTATTGTATGAAAATAATATTTTTATTCAATTTTTTCTGTATCATCATTTTTCAAGAAAGACACAATAAGTGTGTGGTAACTGAAGTAGGATATAAAAATCCTCGATTGCAGTCAATCAAGAAAATGTGAGAAAATTTCATCAATCGTGGTTCCGTATATTGTTGTCCCTTCTCTAGAATCAGTATTCATTGTCAGTGTCTGTTTAAGAACTCAATGAGGAACTTTGCTTCTTCTGAAGCAAAATGAACATTAAAGTTTCCAGTTATGATAATCGGCTTTTAATCATCATCGGTTCAATGATTGCAGCAGCCTCTGGTGTGTACAGCACTAAAACTTTATGGATGAAGGTGACAACAGCTACGACAGAACTACCTAGTGATATATAGACTTTCGACTGGACTTGCTGCTAGTTTTCCTTTTTCTTTTCTTTCACGAAATTCTTTTCCTCTTTTTGCATTTGTTCTAGGCATTCTGACAAGAATTAAATTTATTTCAACGGAAATGAAAATTAATAATATAAACAAAATGCATCACTCACAGATGTCACTGTATTTGTTTACAAGAACCTATTCATAGTAATTCTGATGCGAACGTTAGTGACAATTACACAATGCCCAGACACTCCCGTAACGGGAGGAGCCATATAATGGTAATATTTTGGGTTCGTTTATTCGTTGAAAACGGTACGTTTATGAATACTATGAAAGTACGCCACGCGAATTCGTTACGAGTAGCAAGGGTACCCACTTTATGTCTCCAATACCTAAGCGCCTTTCGTCCGAAGCAGTAAAAGCCCCCAACTCCATACCTCTGAAGCAATCCCCCCTTAGAAATCGTCCAACTTTTTCACAGATATGACGCAAGTCACGTAGTGTCCCCCGCTCTCTTTTCTTCCCTGCTCGCAATCTCCTCAATATGGAGACGATTCGGGGGGATGGGGGGGATCACTGCTTCTGTTCGCTTTTTCACCCTAACGCAAAACAGGGCAAATTTTATATTCATTCTGCCGCCTAAAGAAGTTTCACTTCAAAAATTGGCACTTGCGTTGTTGTATCTCCCCCATTAAATGGTAGATGGCGCTGTGAATGGGCGCGTCCCTTTATGTTTTTCACTGTAACCATATATTCACTTCTTTGTTGTCTTTTGCTGAGCGCGTTGTCCGCTGCGCTGAATAAAAATCAACAAAAAGCATCTTTGGATACTCACTGGACTATTCTAAATTCATTACCCTACTCGTGTTTTAACATGCGTGCTATCGCAACCATGCCAACTTACAAATGCATCAAACTGGCAACTCGATTCCGCACGTGTCGTTGGCTCTAAATTGACAACCAACGTGGATATATGCTTGCAAGATCCAGCTGATGGATTCAGCTTCTTCTTTGATTCTATAGTAAAAAATAAAAATAATCCCACGGTTAAACCCGTAGGGGAGGGGGGGGCGAAGCCCCCATCCGAATGAAGGAGATTTGGAGCTTCACTCGCCGGAGCTAGATTTCGTTCGAGAATGTAAGTACGTCACACTCAGCTGATTGCCGCGCGGAGGAATGTTGCTTTCACAGGAAAGCGGTGGGTGGTCGAGGGGTGGTGCCTGAACTGGTCTTGGCTGTTGATAGTGGGGTTGTTATGCGATGCTATTGTAGAATGGAAATTTTGGTGTAGCTTGGAGATGAATGTTGAAATCAGTTCTATTTTTAGCTCCTCGTGAATGACTGCTACTGGAATATATCTTGGAATGCCTGCGATGCCTCTGATAGACATGCTTTGTATGCGTTGTATTTGGAGAATTTTATCTTTTGCTATGTTTGCCCAGATCTGGCATCCATAGAGAAGAGAAGGTCGAAGGTAAATTTTGTAGATTAAAATCTTGTTTTGAAGCGAAAGATTTGATCTTTTACCTATTGTATTGATGATTGAGAAGTATTTTTTCCAATATTTGATTTTTAAGTTTCGCAGATGCGTGGTGTAGCGGAGGTTGTGATCAAGGGTGAGTCCAAGGTAATTTATACTTGTAGACCAGGCTATTGTCCTATTAAAATGCAGGAGAGGGTCGTTTGGAAGGCTTGGATTGACACATCTAAACATGATGGCTTGGGATTTATTGGTATTGATGGCGATTTTCCATTTACTAAGCCATTTTTCTAGGATGTAGAGATAATTTTGAAGTGCGATCTTTACTTCAGTAGTATTAACGTATTACACATCCAGATATCAATTATTTACACTATTTTAAGCGTTCATTACACAGGATGTGTTGCAATGTGTTACTTTGAATGAGCAGAGATTAGCTTATATATAGAAAATGTTTCTTTTTCTTCAAAAATCAAACCAAAAGAGAGTTACGAGGCGTTATAAATAAAAAAAATCCCTTTTTTTTTTATCAGCTATTAGACCTTCAGGCTTTAAACTTAACAAATATGGTTTTTTTGTTCAGCTAAGATATTCAAAAAACTTTTTTTTTTGTTTAATTTGCAATTCACGTAAAACTTACTCATTAAAAACTCTTTATCCTTTAATCTGCATTGTTTAGTTTTTCAATTTACCCGTGCGAAGAACGAGTATACCATCATTAGATAAATAAAATTTAACAAAAAACTGACAAAAAATTCCTGTTGTCAATTCAACACGCGCTTGCTTGGGAAACACAAATTTTCTTTAAAAATATATACTTATTTCCATAGCCGACTTGGTTGCATAGTTGGTTAGTCGCTGGCCTTGTACGCCCAAGTTTGTGAGTTTGACCCGGCCCAAGTTGGTGGATTTTCATGATGCAAAAAATCGACAGCGGCCATGTCGTATGATTATGCGGCGTGATAAAAATACTAGAGTGTCTGTTTGACTCGGATGCTCTAGGCCAAATTAAATTCCTAGCACCATTTTACATCGTCAGAGATCAAGTGGGAAGGTCAATGGGTGGAAATATTTTTTGTGTAGGAATTGGTATATACCTTTATCGTGCCACATTAAAAATTCATACTAATTCCCGGGGAACATACTAGATCTGCAAACGAAAAAAAAACCGCAGTCCCATTTGAAAGGGAGGAAAAAACTAATATTTACTTTCCGAGATTGGCTCTTACGTTTATCCCTACCTTTACTTAGCGCCAACTTTGCGTATTAAATTTACTATTGCATTACAAACAACATTGGATTTTATTATGTCTTTCTCAAATTTACCGATCCCGGGTAGAGGGAATACTAGAGAGGGCGATGTAATTCAACATCCATTTTGCGATTATCCTTCTATAGAACTCATTAGAGCCATCCATACTATGTTCCGCTCACTTTGTTGCGGAGAACTAATTTGATATTGGAGTGTAAGCAACGTTTGTTGTCGAGTGATATGGATTCCAAGATGGCAGCCTAGCTGTAACGAATCGTCAGGAAAATGATTTTAAATAACTACTTTGAAATATACTTCAACAAAAGAATGTTAAAATATATTGAAAATAACCGATATCAATATATTATATTATGTAATATATAATAATAATAATATAATATATAATAATAATTATATTATGGAATATATATAATAGTAATCATATAATATAATAACTGTATTATATGTTATACAGTAATACATATTAAAATTAATCAATAATGAACATCAATTAACAATTACTGATAACTTGCGATGTTCCAAAAACTGCCAGTTCCTTTAATTAATTTCATCAAGCAAGGAATGGCTAAAAAAACATTATTTAAAAGTAAAATAAAAAAAGTGGAAATTCTTTATTTACAGCAATAATTAAAAGCACAGCCCCTCATATTCTTAAAAAAATATCCTAGAGTTCACCGACGATATTAGAAATATCCATATTCTAAAATAGCACAAAATACAACAGAAGACTGAAGCAGTAGCTTGAACAATTATTGCAATAAAAAAACGGTTAAATTTTTAAAGAAATCGAATTAAAATCGGCTGAAATTAATAGGGTTACCATGGGGAACAAACCAATAAAAATGAACTATAATATACATCGTCTCCATAGCAACCACCTAAGCAAACGAAAAAAATATCAAGGTAATCACATTGTAATGCTATTGCTCTTCTTGGCGAAACTTAAGCAACAACTTGGCGCGTAGCACTCCGATATCAAAATAGTACCAAAAAAAGTTAGAAAGGAAACGATATTTAAAATGTTTATAAATCAAAACCACGATTTAGCATTTATATGACATTTTCTTTTTTTGAACTAAAGTTTCATTTAAAGCACCCAAAAAGTTAAGTGATTAAAATAGCTTGTTTAAAGGATGACGAAAATTTTTTCCCCTGTTTTTCTTAAACTACGTTATTTCCGAGATTAGCGGATTTGTATAAAAGCGAATCCTTTACTTTAAGTGTAGAAATCCAAAGCTTTCGGTTTCTGCGCGGAAATAAACGTAGATTTACATACATAAAGGAGTTTCTGAACAGTTAATAGTGCAAATAAAATATACTTAAATGGGAGAAATGGATTCGCTGAAAAATCTTCTAATGTAATTTATCAAATAAACTTTTCACTTAAATTTTTTTAAAAAAATTTTACGTTTCATTGACAATCCATTTTAAGTAATAATAATCCTTCTGCTATAATAACCAAATTCTAGTTTTAAATAAACAAGTATAAAAAAGTAACTTTATTTCGAAATCATTTGATGAAAAAAATCTCTCTTTGAGGAAAATAAAACAATTTTTAAACAAGTTTTATAAGTAAAAAGGAATACTTAAAATATTTCCTAACATATATACTAATGGGAAAGATTATTTTGAATACACTCAATTGTTCGGCAGATTTAAAAATGTATTAATCGATTAAAATCCAGAGTAAATTAGAGAAAAGTAATAATAAATATATAAGTATAAAAAGATACAAATAAAATTTCAATGAATTCGTAGATATAAGCACAGATAAGATATAAATGCAGATAAAAGCGATAAGATATGAATGTTTTTCTTTTCAACAAAAATTTAAGAAAAGTCAGATTAATTTTAAACTCAATTAAAATAATAAATAAAATTAATTATGAACCATTAATTTTTATAAAACATGAATAACTTAATCACTATTGATTTTTTTAAATGTAAAATTACGCATTCTTACTTTATAATTATTCGAATTCCTTAACTTTACACCTAGTGTTTGTTTCAAGAGAAGTTGGATGGTTTTTTTTACTTTTGCCATTAATATTTTTATAATATATTTTTCTTTCGTTTTATTTTTAAAATTATTTAAATTTCTTACTTCCGTTTTCCTCTTTATTTCGCTTAAAAATCCTTATTTCCGTTTTGCCATGGCTATAATTCTTCCCCCTTCCGCATTGCCATCGAAAGTATAAATTTCTATTTTCCGTTTTAGCATCGCTATAATTATTTTTTTTTCCTTTCCGCATTGCCATCGAAGGTATAAATTCCTGTTTTCCGTTTTGCCAACACTGCTAAAAAAATTTTCTCCCGCTTCTCTATTCCTAATTTTTTTTTTCTTTTTGTGATTGCCAACGCAGTAATGAATTTATTTCTTCCTGTTTGTATTTGCAAAAATAAGAGTTTGATTCTTTTGAATTTTTTTTTAAATAAAGCAATGGGGTCGATTCATTACTAGAGGGCGCTGCGATCGTGGCCATCATCACGTGATTAACAAAGTGCTATCATGTAAACAAATAACAGCTAATGGTATGACACTTGTGATTGCGCGCTAACTTTCAAATTTGTAAACATTATTATTTTATATTCTTAAAAATATTTAAAGTACTAAAAAGAATTTAAATATATTTTCTACTATTTTAGTTTAAGAAAAGGGACCAAATATATGTAATTTTAGTTTGTATTAGATTTAAGTTTAGTTTATACTTCCATCCTTTGGCTTCGAATTTTTGTATATTTATAGGCTTAGTAATTATTTTTATATGTGCCCGCCACATTATGATTTAAATAATTCTGCAGCGCTCTATTGAACAAATTGCTTCTGGAATTGGGAGAAATCTATTACTGTCACAAATTATGTTGTAAGCGAATTTTTCCGAGAAAAATGCGTGCAGCTGTTAATAGGGAGTGGCTCGCCAAAACAAAGAATTGTTTTGACTACTGAGCCAGAATTATTAGTTAATACTTCGGCTGTAGTGTGTGAATATAGGAAGAGATACTGCTAATGAGTAGGATCGACCTAACAATAAAATTTTTACATTCTAAAATGTGTCACGTTTCAGAGCAGATGGATATATACATTC
>BMAO01002541.1:0-39834 GCA_019973975.1 Trichonephila clavata | reverse complement strand
CAGAGATACGTGGCTGAACTGCATCAATTGAAGGATTTGAAAATACCTCGGTGCATTTTACTGAAAGATTCTGTTGCAGTTCAACTTATTGGAGTTGCAGATGCATCAGCCCAAGCTTATGGTGCATGCCTATACGCGTAAA
Source organism: Trichonephila clavata (assembly GCA_019973975.1). NCBI lineage: Eukaryota > Metazoa > Arthropoda > Arachnida > Araneae > Nephilidae > Trichonephila > Trichonephila clavata. The sequence continues at coordinate 39,692 of BMAO01002541.1, read as the reverse complement.
ATCTGAGAATGCCAATGAAACTCAGATAAGATTACTCTGCAGCAAAACTCGCATCGCCCCACTCAAGACTTTGTCAATACCTAGACTCGAACTGTTTGCTGCGACATTATTGTCGAAATTGACCTCAAATATTGTTAAAATTATTGATTTAGAATTTGATGAAGCTCATCTCTTTTCGGACTCGAAAGTTGTTTTGGAATGGATCCAAATTCAACCGCACCTTCTAAATGTTTTTGTGGCAAACCGAGTTTCTTTAATTCAAAAATTGACTCAAACCTTTTCCTTGCACCATGTAAAAACCAAGGAGAACCCGGCTGATTTTATTTCAAGCGGTGCAACTAAGTTGAAGCTTCAAGACGAACTTTGGTGGACAGGTCCTTCCTTTTTCAAGGACAAACCTTTGAACTTAGACTGGGTCGTGTCGCAGAAAGACGACAACTTTTTCGAAGATCTTAAAAACCCTAATATTGTATACTCATGCATCACCCATGCAGGTCCATCTGTATTCCTTGATAATTGTTTAAAAATTACAAATAATTTTACTAAACTTGTTCGGATTGTGAGTTATATTTTCAGTTTCTATTTCAATTGTAAGGATCCTGCTTCTAAACAGTCTGGTGTTTTCTTAAATCCAGAACTGGAAAGAGCTACAGATGTTTTAATTAAAAGAGTACATACAACAGGAGAGTTTTTATGAAGAAATGAAATGTTTGACTGCAGGTAAGGAAATTCCTAAAACAAGCAAGTTAAAATTTTTAAATGTTTTCTGGGAGGGAAAAGGTCTTCTCAGAGTTGGGGGAAGATTGGTAAATTCCAATATGTCATTTAGCTGTAAATTTCCAATTGTCCTACCTCATACTCATAAATTTTCCAAATTAATTATGTTGTACTGTCACCTAAAAAACTTGCATGTTGGCCCTCAGGCACTTTTATCCTTTGTTCGGCAGAAATTCTGGATTCTAAATGGCAGATCTCTAGCACGTAAAATTACTTACGAATGTATTACTTACTTCAAAATTAAACCTAAACTTTGCGAGCAATTGATGGGTTCACTTCCAAGTGAACGTGTAAGCCAAGGTTTTGTCTTTAATTGCTGTGGGATCGACACTCCAGGGCCATTCTATATTAAATATAAGGGGCAACGAAAGGGTGTTTATCATAAAATACATGTAACCATTTTTGTTTGTTTTGTTACCCGAGCCACTCATTTTGAAATATTTACGGATTTAACGACTGGCGCCTTTATAGCCACGTTAAAAAGATTCTTTGCTCGACGTGGAATTAGCAAAACACTTTTCACAGACAATGCTAAAACGATTGTTGGGGTTCAACGAGAGCAAAAAAGCTTGTACTAGATGGTATGTAACCCAAATGAAGAGTTGGCAACATATTATGCATCAGAGAATATTAATTGGAACTTTTCTCCTCCCAGAGCACGTAACTTTGGAGGGCTCTGGGAGGCTGGAGTTAAACCCTTTAAATATCATTTTAAAAGAGATGTTGGAGATGCCAAGCTAACAGTTGAGGAATTAAGTACTGTCATGAATCAAGTAGAGGCAATTTTAAACTCTCGCGATATCTGTTCATTGTCTAATGATCCGGATGACCGTGAAGTCCTCACACCTGGCCATTTCTTAATTGGAAGACCTATGAATGCTATTCATGAGCCTAGTTTGATTGATTTAGAGATAAATAGATGGATAAGTGGCAAAGGTTAACAAAAATGGTACAAATTATTTGAGTCAAATGGTATCGAGATTATCTTTCTAACCTTCAACAAAGAACAAAATGGTTAGGTAAACAAAACAATGTTAATGTAGGAACTCTAGTGTTATTAAAAGAAGATAATATATCTACGTGTGTGCAAATGGTACTTAGGCAGAATCACGGAAGTCATACCTGGTTCAGATAGCCTGATACGTGTAGTGAAAGTAAAAATAAAAGATAAAATTTGGAAAAGGTCTATCAATAGCATCGCAATCCTGTCTGCAGCAAATTTAAAATCCTCTGTATAATTGTATATTTTTCTTGCTTATTATTTTTGTATTTGTTATTTTGATATTTGTGCATATTTTGAATTATTTAGCTTTGTATATTGTAAAAAATTGTGTTTATTGATAATTTGTAACAGTCCACTTCTATAGTGATGTATGGTTGAAATTTGTTATTTCAACGTGGGGCGGGATGTTACGGACTCATTATTGCATCATCCCCGTTCACCTCGCCCCTCTTGTACGGAGAAATGGAACAACTCAGCTTTTTTGTGTACTTTGTTTTTTGTTTCTTCTCTGTGTGTTGTTGTTCGTTCGAGAATGAATAAAGAAGTCGTTTTTCGTTGGTAAAAATAACATTCAATCTTTTTTCGTATTTAAAACAATTTATGAGTTATCGGCACATGTGCAAAGTTTGTACAAAAGATGATCTGTAGATTTCAGATTCAGGATTTTATAGTATTTATTTCAGTATCTTTTCTAAAATACCTTGTTAATTTTTTAGCTCAAAGCAATGGCGATTTTGCATTAACCGGAAGAAGAAAAGGGTACTAATGACTGTAGCGCCCCCATAGTAAGCTTTACAGTAGTTTTTTCATATTGTCAGATTATTTTGATTGAGGGAGAGTATTGTAATAATCAAATTAATCTTAATCGTTTTGTTGTATAGCTAGTGAAACCTCTGGCAACATCCATAGTGTTTACCATTCTTCTGCAACTATTGCTGTGTGCTTCTTCGTGCTTAGAATCTTTACTTAATAAATCATTTAAATCCTACTGTAAAGTATTTCTGTAACAATTTTTTGGTGTTGACGTCATATAAAAAGTTGCATCTCTCTCTGAATGCGAAAATTCATACTTTACACACAGTGTTGCCGGGATTATTAAATATTTTTACTATAGTTATGTTTATTTATTGCCATTTTTATCCATTTTTTGTTCTTCGATACATAATTAGGCTTATTTTCGGAATAAATCAATTTTTTAAAAAATTATTCTTTCAACAACTTAAATTTTGTTTCGTAGTTTTGGCAACAATCGGATAGTATTATCAAGGGATGTTTACGATTTTGCTAATATTTTACATCGTGTTTTTTTCTGTAATTTTAAGTTAAATTTATTTCTCTCTATTAAGGGAAGAGGAAAATTTTATATGGCTTCTGTTATTCTTCTGCTAAATAGTTGTTAAAATTTCTTATAGTTTTGACGATAACATAAACTGGCCGACTGATCTGAACAAACCAGTAGCGTTCCGATTGAAATTTTTCGCCTATTTTATCTTCCTCCAGTAGCCCTAAATCAAATTAATTCATTATATAATTTTTATGTTTATTTTTTGTTCCATCACCATGTACTTAAAATCAAAAGATTTCGCCCAATGCACACATATGCACGAATGTAAATTTCACATATTGATACAGAATTTGAGAAAATTGATGCATATTTACAAAATATCTCGTTAGATAAAAACTGAAAAATGCTATGTATTATTTTCTGGGATATTTAAGACTTTTTTGTTTCCTATTTTATTGAAAATACATTGAAAGAATGATTTTTAATAAAATGGGACAAATACATGTTGGAATTCTTAATTTTTTGTGATGATGTGACATTATGGTAAAAATGCAATTTCCACAATGTTATTTTTAAAACTACGTGTTTTTTTCCCTCAGAATTTACTGAATTAATGCACCTGTAACTTTCACTGTATATTACTGATATGTAACTATATATACTGAAGTGAGATTTTGAAAATATTCCCTAAATATTGGATTATAAAACAGATAATGTGACAAAAAAATGACAATTTTTAAGAAATTCACTGTATTGCTACGTAAAAGTATGTTTTGAAAAAAACTAAAAAGTATATTTGAAAGATTTCACTCCAGTATAAATATAAATGTTTATTTATTGTACAGACAAGTTTTTAAACTTTAGTTTTCAAAAAATTGCTCCGTAAAAGGTACATAGATATCTTATATGTGATTTTTTTTTTTGTCGTTGCATGTAAAGCTTGTTATATACATAAAAATACATAAATTTTTCATGTTTAAAAACATAAAAACAGTACTATTTTGACTGTTTTAGAAATCATATGACCAAATTTAGAAAAACTATTGAGATGTGATACTTTTACAGTTACTGTTTAAATGTAAATCTACAAAACATTCGAAAACTTTCGAATTGTTGCATAATCACATATTCCCAAATCCTTACTTTCATATATCAATACATTATTACAAGGCATTCATGATGTTTAATTTTCAACTTTGATGTTTGTAATACATCACAGATAAAACTTCTTCAAAAATTGATACAGATTTTGATAAAATTAATGTAAATATTACAAAACATCTCGTTAAACGAAAACTTAAAAATGCTATGTATGTATTTTTTGGGCAATTTAAGTAAAATAAGAAGAAAAAAAGTCTTTAAATAAATATAGAATAAGCTAATGTGTAATAAAATGGGACCAATACATGTTGTAATTCATAATTTTTGTGATGAAGTGACATTTCTCACATTAAAAATGCATGTATCTCAAAATCATAAATTTAAAACTGCGTGTTCCTTTTTCTCAGAATTGACTGCTATGATCCTCATGCAAATTTCAGTGAACATAACTGATATGTAACTATATACTGAAGTGAGCTTTTTTTAAAATTCCTAAAATATTTTGCAAATGTCAGTTATCGTGAAAAAACATGACAATTTTCAAAAAATTCATAGCGATACTTTGACGTTGAATGATTTTGAAAAACCTTAACAATATATTTAAAAAAGCTCACTTCAGTATAAATATAAAAGTATAATTAATATACAGACAAAGTTTGAAGTTTTTTTATTGAACAGTTTCTGAGAAAATGGTACATAAAATAGCTCAATTTAACATTATCGGTATAGGGGTTACCTATACTTAAAGTTGAATGTGTATGAAAGATAACTTTATTCCAAGTTTCTTTTTTGCAAAACTTTTTATTATTCCCCACACACACATTCTTACTTTTAATCAAAAGTTTTAAAAATATGAACAGATAATTTTTTTAAAGACACTTTCGAACAAAGCAATTAATTTTTTTATTTTTAAAAACTCGTTTTCTAGTGCCCTATTTGTTGTATCAAAGTTTTAAAACACAAATTTTCTAAAATTATTTGATTGCGTTGTGAACCAGAATTCACCTAATTTTTTTTCTTATGATTAGAAGCATAATATTTTACGATTTTCGTCATTGATTGTTAAAACAGTTGGAGGAATTGGACCGAAAACCCTTTGTAAAGGAACATTTTAAAGCATAGGTTCCCAACCTTTTTTGAACTGGCGCCCTCTTTTCTAATAAATATTTCGATATCGCCTCATTTTCTAGTGAATATCTCTATACCGCCAACTCCCACTCTAGAGAAATAAAAATGTAAACAATACATGATGAAAACAAGATATACATTTAAAAAAAATATTCTATTACTAATAGAGTACCTTTTTTAATTTAAGTTTCTTCTAAAGCCCCAGTTTTCTTACTTGCAAATCTGAAATATGTATTGCCACTAATATATTTATATGTGTAATATTATATATTTTAGTCATTGGTAGGATATTGTTAGAATTGAAGCGCTACTGCATTTCTTCTTCATTTAAAAGAGTGGAATAAAAGATTTTAGATTATCTGTTATAAAGATGGCAAGGGCTTAGATGATACGAAGTAATTCATAATAAACTATTGCTTTCCAAATAAATATGTTAACAGTTTCAGCCTTTAAAGGATCACGTTAATTCCTGGTTAACATATTTAACTATGTTTCTTGGATAATATACGTAATGAAATGTAGTGGACGAAATAAGTTTCCTATCGCTCACAGACAAACACAACACGTGCACTACAGAAATTAAAATGCACTATATCATTCAATTTAATGTACGTCTGGATACAATGCCATCATTTAAGTTTTTCATCCACTTCCCGTACTACCGAAATATGTGAATTTTCGTACATGTGATATAGGAATGATTTAAATACGTACAATCAACATAAGGTAAACAGTATTAAAGTTTACTTTGTTAGTACATAATCAGCGTGTTTTATTAGTCTTTTTTGGTTAATTTGCCCAAGCCACTCCGTACCATCTCAACGCCCTTCTCAAAGCCAAGATACAAGTGTCAAATTTACGAAGCACCTCTAACAAGATAAATGCTTCACGCTCGATCATGGACCACTTCATTTGGGCAAAGGTCAGTTTTTTGCTATAGAAAACAATTGGAATTTCCTCCATATGGTCATTGTGCTGAGCTAAACAAGCGCCAATGGCAGTAGCGGAAAGATCTGCGCATAGTAGAAAGGGGCGAGACAAATCTGATGTATGCAGAGAAGGCATTTTTACAAGTTCCTCCTTAAGTTTAAGGAAAAAATCTTCAACTGACGATTCCCAAGGAATGTCCTTCGGAATGTTTTTTTAGTCAAGTTAGTTAAGGGGGAGTCAGTAGGGTAAACACCTTCGGGAAATCGATTTTGAGTTTTTGATATTTCTAAAATCCCCAAATCAGGACCTTTCCAGTGATGTAACATACTTTCCATTTTACTAAGTAAAAGTATGTTAAAATGATTTTATAAAAATAATCAGCTCATGAGCCACACCCCCTTTGACAGATAGAAATGGAAACATTGACCTTTTAAACCTGGGAAGCTTTTCCAAAGCCACTCTCTGTTTTATTTATTCATACGCAATTAACTGTAGATTGACTGCAATCGTAACTGTTAGGGTTGTTTACTTATTTTGGAGCGCATACACGTTTTTATCGTGTTTGGGTTTTTAAATTAAATATATAAATTTCTAAAATTCACAAATTTTCAAATTTCGAATTTTTTTTATATCTAGATGGAAAAAATATTTAAAAAAAAACATAAAGGTACGTTTTAAGAAGGTAGGAATACTCTCAATCATAGTAAAGTAAGTTCAAATACTAAAAGAGTAATGTCAATCCTCAAGCTGGACATACACATGACTCAAAGGAGACATGTGCAAAATAAAGTTTGGTTAGAGTTTTTCTTCTTATTAAAGTAAGTATTCAAAATACCATCATGAATTAAAATATTCTTGCATTTGCTTTTAAGAATGAAGTTCATTGTAAAATGTGTAAAAGAGGTTTAGACATGCAAGTTTTAAAAGGTAAGATTGGGCTAGAAATTTGTCCTGAAATGTTGTGCTTGTCCATATGATGTAGAATTCTCTTTTTTAAATATTCATGAAGGAACGCAAATTGTCACAATAAATACCAGGTTTATATATGCTACGTGTTTCATTGGAAGAGGTGCAGAAGCTGGTAGAATATTTTGCGTCATAATAAATCTTCGGCAACCACCTACAAGGTTTTCTCCTTACGGTAAGCGAATCTCAAAAATGCTGTAAAATTTGTTTACGAGAACTCCATTAAAAATGCTGCGAGGGAAGCTATTTGTGAAAATGAAGATAATAATAATATTGTGGTAGCGGGCAGAAGCATGGTTACACATCATCAAATGGTGCAGTTACTGTGACCAGCATTAATACAGGCAAGGTGATAGATGTCAATATTCTTTCAAAGTATTGTTATATGAAAAAAATGGGCACATAAAAACATTGTTTTTGTCCTGTCGGTGAAAATTCAAGGTGTGGATATAAACAGGCTGAAGTATCAGGTAAGTCTGACAAACATAAAAAGTCTTCCGGTTGCTGTTGTAGTAGCAATGTGTTCTATATTTAGAAATCTTTCCCATCCTGATTTGTTAAAATAATGTTTGCATCGAAAAACACAAAACCCGAATGAAAGTTTTCATAATGTCATTTTATCACGTGTTCCCAAAACAACATTTGTGCACATTGAAACACTTTCACTTGGTGTTTATAATGCTGTTTGTTCCTTTAATGATGGTAATGTATCCAAATCTTCAGAAAATGGAAGTACAACCTGGAGAATATTCGGTAAGTGCCATGAAAATTCTCGATAGGGAAAAATTAATGAAAGCAAGCATGCTTTTTCTGGATGATCGAAGAAAATTAGAAAAGATAAAAGAAAAGAAAGAAGTAATATTAAGAAAAATAAGGTAAAAACCGGTTCCAGTGCAGGGTCTTTTGATGAGGTAAAATTTTATACAAAAGCTACTGTTTTCAACAAATTATATTTTTTTTAAAATTGTGTGTTCTTTTTTCTATAAATTATTGTGTGTTCTTACTTTTTTTCTGTATTCATGAACTGGACATTTTTATTTTATATTTCATGAATATTCTTGTGTATACTGAAGTGAAATTTTTTAAATATTCCTCAGACATTTAGCTAAAAAGCATAAGTCGTAAGACAGAAAAGGAAAATTTTTATTAAATTCCTTATTGTACTCTGCAAAAATTATTTTTTTAAACCGGATGAGATCAATTTTTTTAAAAAAATTCACTTCTGTATACAGATAAATGTTTATTTAATGCACAAACAAATTTTAAAGCTTTAGGGTTCAATAGTTTCTGAGTAAAATGTACATAAATATATCTCAGAATGCAATGCCCTTTTTCTTCGCATGAAACTTGTTACATACCAAAAAATACACAAATTTCATGTTTAAAAATATAAAATCAGTTTTCTTGTTGTTGTTTTGATTACCATTTATGTAATATTTTAAGAATCCTTTTAATTCTGATACTTAAAAATTTGTGTTTACATATGAGTATGTAAAACATTAATAAAATTTTTCGAAATGTCATATAATCATGTATTATTGTCTTATAAAGATTATATTTTTTAATTTGTGTCTTCTTTTTTCTAAAAAATCTATTGTTTGCATGAACTAGAAATATTTATTTTATATTTAATATGTATTGTGTATACTGAAGTGAAATTTTTGAGATATTCCTCAGACATTTAGCTAAAAAGCAGATGTCGTAACATAGAAAAGGAAAACTTTTATAGAATTCATTATTTTTCTACTGTACAAAAATTACATTTTTAAACAGGCTGATCAATTTTTTTAAAAAATTTCACTTCTGTATAAAGAAATGTTTATTTAATGCACACACAAATTTTTAAGCTTTGTGTTCAATAGTTTCTTAGTAAAAGGTACATAAATATATCCCAAAATGCAATGACCTTTTTCGTTGCAGAAAACTTGTTACATACCAAAAAACACACAAATTTCATGTTTAAAAACATGAAATCAGTTTTCTTGTTGTTGCTTTGGATACCATTTATGTAATATTTTAAGAATCCTTTTAATTCTGATACTTTAAGAAATTGTGTTTACATTTGAATTTATTCTAATGAAACTTTTCGTAATGTCGTATAATGATGTATTACAAAAGTCATATTTTCATGTATTGACACATTTTCACATGGTATTTATGATGATTTATAATAATCTTGGATGACAATAATGTATCAGAACAGAAAATTCTTCAAAAATTGATGCATAATTTGAGAAAAATGATGCAAATGCTATAAAATATCTAGATAGATTATTAGTGAAAATATTATATATCGAACGGAGCTTTTATTAATATTCCCATAATATTTTTGTAAAAGTCAGTTATCGTGAAAAAAAATGACATTTTTCAAAAAATTCATAGTGATACTGTTGCGATGAATGTTTTTGAGAAAACTAAACAATATATTTGAAAGAGCTTCGGATCATTTTAAATAAAAGAGTCCAATTAATATACAGAAAAAATTTTAAGTTTGTACTTTTAATAGTTTCTGAGAAAAAGGTATATAAAAATGCTCAATTTAACATTAGCGGGCTAGGGGGTACCAACTATGCTTAAGTCATAGAGAAAACCAAATTTTCAAAATGGTGATTTAAAGACCATATTCTTGAATCCATATTGCTGAACATAGAATTAATCGTTGTATTAAAAATGTCTGTTTCATACTGGCTTTTTACAGACTCTAAAGGTTCATCACCGCTTTAATAATCACACATTCTTATCTTTTTGGTTACCCTTTTATTTTTAAAATCTTTTGGCAAATGATTACTGATTTTCTCAATAAACATACGAGCGTCTGACAAACATTTTCCGAATCCAGTCTGTCAATACTCTTTGATCCAGCTGCAAAATGTACGCAAATGTTCAAGAGTAATGCATAAATGGGCTTGTTCATATTGCCATAATTTATTTATGGTTTTAACACTCATTAATAACTCATACCATACATTTAATGATACGATAAATTCCAAACTGAACATTTCATTTATAAAGGAATTGCTATCACTTAGTGTGTTGGATTGTTCCGTTTGGTTTTTTGAAGTTTTCTATACATTCAACAATATTAATAAACTGTAATAATGTGGACTTCACCGCCTCGATTCTGCTTTTCCACCTTGAGTCTGATAAAGGCTTAATACTAAACTTTAATTTATCTCTGATAATTTTCCAGCATTTTCTGGAACTTGAAAATATAAGAAAAAAATCTTTTGAATAAAATCAAAAAATATTTTTGTTGCTACTGACGAATTAGCTGCGTCTACTAATAACAGATTCCCCCGCTAGGAAAACCGCAATGTGAGGAAAATGCCCTGCGATTTATATTTAATATTCGAGTTTTAACTCCACTATTTATGTCTACCATATTTGCATCATTGTCCCATCCTTGTCCACGACAGTTCTGAATATCGAAGCCATTCTTTTCTAACTCTCTCAGTAATGCATTGGTCAAATATTCGCCAGTTATTTCGGTGACAGCAAGAAATCCGATCAAGTTTTCTTCTATATTTCTAGTTGATGTTCTACAATATCTTAAGATGACTGACATTTGTTAAATTCTACTACAGTCTCTTGTGCAATCGAGTAAAAAAGAATAATATCCTACCAATCACTTCACTGGTAACTGTATTCGACATGATTGTGATTAATTCATTTTGAATATCGTGGATTAGATAATGATGTGAAAGTTGTTTATTATTAATGCGATTCATGTGTTCCCGTAACGTAGGATCATATTTAGATATAAAACTTAAATAAGTCTATGAATCTTCCAGAATTCTTAGTGTCTTCGTCTGTTTTGAAAGATTCTCTGTGACCTCTAAAAGCCATATTATGGTAAGCTAAGAAATTTATGATATCAATTAATCTCTCAAACAAATTATACCAAGGTTTTGGAAATTCAAGAATTCGCCTTTCGTTATCTGGGCTTGATGTTTGTCAATACTTTATTCCCTCCTCTAAAGTTATCCATTGTAACATGTAATTCATATGATGTTCTTGAGTATTCTCGTGTCTGTGTAGAATACTACTTAAGTGTTTCAATCAAAGCACCCTTCCTGTACCATATGAGTTTTTGAATCACCAAATAGTCTGCATAGAAAACAGAAAACTTCATTTTTAGAACTCGATTAAATCAACCTGCGACGACGTTGAGTTTCATCATTATTTAGTATTCTTGAGAAATGAAACTTGGAAAATTGTCTATGATCATCATCTTTAGGATAATATTCACCACTGTTATTTAACTGCCATTTGGGATCGCTTTGAACAATATCATGACGGGTGACCATCTGTTATGAGAAATGTACACAATCCCGGGTCAAAACAGGAAAATGCCTTTTTCACTACGTCACTGGCATCTCTGTTCACAAACGAAAATCTATTCTCAATCTCTTTTTGATCGTTACTGAGATTGTTATGGAGATTACTGTGTTACTCAACGTGAACACAGAAATCTCAACGTCAGATTATGATTGACAAGCTTTCGACCCTATTTCTATTTCCGCCATTCGGTATGAATAGTCAGGGCATTGGAGTAACTTCCAAATTCAGCGAGGACTCGGATGCGGATAAATGTTGTTGAGAAGTCGAAGGAACCGATTAATTTTATTCTGTACTGCCAGATTCAATCTGACTGAGAAATTTCATCCTACCTGAACTTTAAACCTAACAACTCTAACGGATACAACTCTTTCAGCTTTACCTTTTCTTTTTACTGCACCAGATTTCCATTTTCTCCTTTTATCTCTATATCTCTTAGTGTTTAAACCTGACATGATTGATGAATTATGAAAAATTCTCAGTACCACTATTATTTATTCTCACATGAAATATTTTTAAAATTTATAATGTGATATAGAAACATGAAGCAACATGCGTCTGTATACGATACTTTAATTGGCTTCCTAAAGATGGGAAGTCCCGAACTATGACTCATTTCTGAATGAGGACTCCCTGTGATAGCAGCTTAACTCCAGCTAATTTTGCCAAACTAAATATGAACAAATGAGCGGAAACGACAAAATTGAGAAATTTTTAATTTAAAAAAAATTAACAATCTTTTTACGAAATTTTTATTCATGTGCTTTTATATCTATTAAAAACAAAAAGAATTTAATCATAATAATGGTTGAATGTAAATTTAATTTGTCTTTCTTTTTTTTCTCTTTCACTATTTACCTTTATTTCAAAGTGAATGCTTTTTCATACTTTTGATTTTTCTATCATGTCTCTATTCAAATTAACTTTTCTGATATTTTATTTGGAGGATTGCTATGAAAGAGACGAAAGTGTGGTTCTACAATATGATAATTGGATCCTCCTAGACCAGGAAAAGGAAAGGAATCTTAGGACCACTCCTTTGAAACTTCTCACTCATCTCATGATTCACATGGGGGGAGGGGGCTATTTTACGACACACACACTCGAACACAAACGCGCCTTAATTAGCTTGTTAAAAAAACGTGGGAACCATTCTTCTCATTTCTTTTCCCCTGATTTATTCTTTTTGGCTAGATATTTTTAACTTTATATCTTGATTAGAACGAATATTTTAATTATATTACAACGCAAAATATTTTTAATGTAAACGGATTAATAATTTTTTTTTTTTTTGAATTTTTGTAAAGTACTAATAACATAAAAATAGACATTTTAATCAATACTGAAAAATAATTGCTATTATGCATCTCTCTATGCTGTACATCAAATATTATCATTATTACACTTTTATTAAGTTTTTCCACGCAATTTATTTGTGAGAAATTTAATGAAAATATTATTGCATGTGAAAAATATACATCTAAAATAAATTATATCGAAGTCATGCTTCTATTAGAAGTCTATTTTTATAACTATTCGACGGTGTGTGAAAAAACTTCATGTAAGATTATAGCGAGCTAAAAGGTCAAAAAGCAAAATGACCTTAGAAGTAGTACATATATATATTTTACATTGAAAAAATATGAATTTTTTCGTTTACTTTTTTCCTGGTTCTTTTTTAAGTTGCTTTCTTAAAAAATGAATGTTTTAAAATCATTAATTAAACTCATTGTTTTTAAAATGTTTATTTCCCCTTCCCCCCAAAAAATATAATTTTTTAAAAACACGTAAGGAGGGAAAGTGCCTTTATACATTGTAAAAATCAATTTTTGAAAAATATTTTTAAAGATTATTACAGAATTCTAGAAACGTTTTAAAGCAAACCTAATCAATATCCAACAGCAATTACGCTCTCTGCAATAAAAAAATATAGATGTGAACAGAAACTAATATTATAAAAAAAGTTAACAAATAGATTTTTCGTTAATTTCTGATTGAATTTCGTTGGCTAGTCTCTCTCTTTTGTTTTGTTAATATCGCACTTCGAAACAACGTGAGGGGTATAGAGGTGATGAACTTCGTAATTTTAAATCACGATGAATTCAGGAGGATGACACCTGATTTGACATTTTACTCTCCAGACTGTTCAGATTGGAAATACACTATTAATATTTTTTTTTAAATATAGAGTTATATAATAGGGGCGTAGCTAGGTAACCAAACGTCTTGGTGCAACAACAAAAAACCCACCGAGGGTCCTATTTTGATTGGACTTTATCAAGTAAAAATATATTAGTATTTTAAATATACCAAGCTATTTTAACATCAGACCTTTATCATGATCAGCAGAATATAGAAAGTGGCCGTGTTAGCCTAGTGGACAAGGTAACAGACTAGTGGCTGGTATGTCATGAGTTCGACACCAGTACCACTGAAGAAGCGCCGTGTAGGGGAGCAATGCACGTCAAATCTGTTAGGGGTTCAAAAGTCCTCCCGTTGGTGTGTTAGTTAGAAAAGGGGATCTGGCGTCGTACTCGTCACTTGACCATGGTTCAAAATTACGAGGTTCGTCGCCAAAAGCCCTCGTCTGAACAGTGCGACGTTAATATTCACTCACGTAGAACAGAGGAAAGTAAAGCTACATACTACTTACATTTATGTGTATGAGTTTTCCTGAGTAAACTTTAGTGATTACCCAGGTTCGATTTAACACGGGATAGACAGGAAACGATACAAAAAATAAGCATCAACATGAAAATGATACAATATTATAATTATTTTTAAAAAACACCCCTGCAAAAGTGGGAGTGGGACAAAATTACATAAATCTATTTAATACAGATAAGAGTTGTGGCGAAATACTCGAAGAGGAAAATAGTTTATTATGAATAATATTGTTATTAAAAAAATTACCAAGAAGAAATAGTTTCCTGTGTAAGTTTAAGATGCATTTTTCATGGAACCTGAAGCTTATTTTCAAGTAACACTTGGAAAAATGAAAAAAATTGAAAAATAACATAAATTTTCAATAAGTAAATTCGCAACATCATATACAAAAAGGAAAGGAAACAGAGGCCCCTGACCACTCCCTAGGTGTTCTCACTCAAAATTGGGGTGGAACCGAGCCAAATCGTACTGTCACCTGCATGGTGCTCAAAGCTACGGCTAACAACAGGCGTACAATCTAGCCCGATACCATGATGAATATCGTGGGCCTCGATCTGACTACGTCAGACAGGTGGCATTAGTAACAGCAACAAGGAAAGGAAGGATTTTCTCTCTGAATTGTTTAAATATGTTTTTAATTTTAAGAAATACTTAAATAGCAGATAAATTTAAAATTTTAGGGTTTTTTCATAATACACAAGCATTCTTCCATTTTCAATTTTATAATAGAATTTAAATCTATAATGTACATCCTTCAAAAGTTATCTAGTGAAAAGGGAGAAGAAAGCCAATCAGTGTTTATTCTTTTTGTGTTCATACTTTTTGCTATTGAAAAAAATTGAATAATTCCATAACAAAATTTTCTTTGATGCTTTAAAGTTTGTACTTTACAGGAAAAAAAAGTGAAAAATAAAGCTTCATATGCAATTTCAAAAATTAGCTTCAAAAATTTCCCCTTCACTTTGTTACAAGTAATCGTGAATTGCAATACAATCAACATCATATGTACCAAATATTCACATGCACACAGAAATTTGTAAAATCAAGAAGCTCCAAACAGTGTTATGCATTACAAATATTTATATCTTATTTTAGAAGCATGTAATTAAAAGATTTTAAAAGTACAAATTTTAGGTTTTATTTATAGAAATTAAAGATGAAAATCTTATATAAAAGTTCTTAAAAATCCATGCTGAAGCACGCATAAAATACTTTGCAATAGTAAAATTCAAACATTTAAATTAATAAAACTGAACCGTTAAAAATATGTTATACAAAATTTATAAACACATTTCTGTTAAATTATATCTAGCAAAAAGTTTAAGTGAACATTTCGTGTATAAATATAGATGCGATTTTTTTAAGATGAGCACTAAGTAATTTTCCCTTAGAATACATGCGAAAACTTAGGACTTCTCGGATTTTATAAATTTGGTTGTAATGGGCTTACAAAGGAAGGGCGGTCATCTATAAAGTTTTTTAAGTACCACCAATTGTGTCACGGAAAATATTAAGGACCCCCTATAAAGTCTGGTTTTAAGCCCCAAGCCGGATCTTACAAAGGATTACTTATTCGACATGAGTCAGACTATGGGGCCCCTTGAATCCTGGTCCTCCCTGCGATGCGGGGGTATACTTTAAGCCGCTGAGTACTACTAACATTTTTATAAAAAAATATATAAAATATATTTTGACGGATTTAAGTATTAAATAAATGAAATTAACTGATTAAATTTGATGTTTTGTGAAAAGTAGTGAAAAATAAATTAGCAGCTCGCAGCAATAGGATGACGTTTACTGTAACGACCATTAATTAAAAAAATTGAAGTTAATTTATTATTTTGAAGTCAAAATGTTAACATTCGTCAAAAACGTTTATATTCTGGATAATCTGTGCATGTTTTCACTAAATATTTTAACGTGGTTGACAATATAATATGGAATGTATACATTTATTCCTAATAATGTAAATGAAAATGATTTTCATAAATGACTTTCGTATTATATGCTGCATTAATTTGTAAGTCAGAAAATCTTAGTTTATTAAAGTAAAGTATTTATACTATTTAAGGAATTTCTCAAAATTTTCTTCCTTGAATTACTGATTTCAATGCACTTAACATATTCATTAAAGGTTTTATTAGTACTATAAATGAATGGTTTGTAATCACAAACAACTGAAAATTTTAATTTGGATAGGCGACGCAGTACCTCGAATTTCTGAAATGCTAATGACAAATATGTGACACCGTATCTCGTTTCTCCCATCCATATTACACCGTCTAAGGATTGCAAGGATCAATTTCGTTTAATATGAAGCATACTACAATATTCAAAACAAAGGATCGGAATGAAATCAAGATTCGAAACCATAGCTCATTTGGAAAGCCCATTTTTTTTTAGCCTGACCATAACCCAAATATAAATTCTAATGCAAGCAAATGAATATAAAAATTGCAATAAAACTTTCTAAACCTGATGAATTTTATGGAAACAGTAAGTATGAAATGAAATAACTGGAGAGTTTGTGAAATTCATATATAGGATGAAATCATTTTAATACAATTTAGGGTGTTTTCAATCGAAAATACCTTTTTATAATACTGAATTATCTGATGCCTTAAATTCATTTCATTTTCATTTTTTTAAAAAAACTTTCTTTTATATATTAGAAAATTACATTTAATGACAGATTCCAGTAATATCCTGAAATAATTTTTTTAAATAACACTGAGACTTCTACATTTATATAAGTGGCGTTCGAGATCTGATTCCAATACAAAGACAGAGACGGATTAAGTTAGTTGGAGACCTGTGACGGTAAAAGGTTTGAGGCCCATGAATTCAAGAGTAAAAAACTAAAATAGTGAAAAGGTTCGTTAAACTTAAAATCTCGTAATAAAATGTATAGCTATATTAAAACTCAATTGCTCAAGATAAACCTTAACTTTAAAAAAAAATTAAAATCTTTATTAAAGAGCTTGTGCAATTTTGCTGTAAAACGTTATGTCTTTATTTCTTTTTGGCAAATTCATCAATTTTTTCCCGTGTCTATTTTGTCCAAAAAATCTTGTTTTATACGTAATATGTCAAGGTTGTTCATCTTGTCTCCTCTCCCATAGCATTCTTAAATAATTTTAACGCGCCTTAAAACTGAAAAAGATCACTCACCTGATACATTCGGTATCGGTATTTTTAAATATATTTTCAAAAGTATGTCTGTTTATAGGGAAAATCGATACCATCAGGGCCGGCTCTAGCAGTTTTGCCGCCTTGAAATTAAGTACATAATTACCTATTATTATTTCAAACGAGTAAAATGTAAGAGAAGAAATTGCCCATTTCAGCGGGCCAATTTCTTCGAAAAAGAGTCTACTGATGGTGGGGATCACAAGTATATATTTTAACTAATAGTAACTACATTCAAGACTAAAAACATCTCTTGTGGCTCTCTATCCATTAAAAACTTTTACTTCCCCTGTCCCCTTTTGGATAGCTGACACTGAACATCGTATGGGTGAAAGGAATGTCTATTGTGACCTCACTCCTGGATGTTGAGAAAGTTACCAGTGAAAGATGTGTAAGCATATCAAATTTCATGATTTAACATATACTCCCGCCTCGAACCCTTAAAGTTTCCTATGAACTTGTGACGGATCTGTACGGTTCTTCCCTAATCCTCTAAATATTCTTTCAAATTTTATTTATTTCAACCAATCTCCACCGGGAGCCAAAGCGTGATTTATGCAAATGAGATATTTTATATAAGTTCAGGTTTCGCGAGATTTCTGATCTTTCGTAGATTTAGTGTAGATTTCGTAGTTCCGCAATTAGTGACCCCTTCTCATTCTCCACTATGTTTTATTGTTCTTATATTTGAATAGTGTATATATAACCTTCCTTGATTAAGAAATATCAATAAATATAGTGATTTGTAAAGATGTCTTTTGAATTCATTAACTCAGCTACACGTCCAGAAACGAGTAACATTAGACCAGGGGATGATAATCTTAGGGGAGGTTATGTTCCACGACAAACTCCCCAGCTCACCTTCTTAGGTGAGTACGGTGTCACATCCGAGGTGCCTAGTGATCTTTTTTTCACGGTTTACTGTCTTGTAAACACCTTCACACCCGTTACCTAGTGATCTTTCTTTTTCATCTTTCTTGTCATTCATTCTTCTTTTTTTCTTCAGTCTAGAAAGATATTAAAAAATGTTTGCGCAGTATAGTGAATCGCTCTTGCGCAATAAAAAATCACTCACTCATCCTCACACAAACTAACTATATCTCCTCTCATTCATCTCATTCATCTTATTCATTCTTATTATCTTATTCACACTTATTAACCGCTCCTTTAAAATCAGAATCAACGAAACTCTCTTTAACCCTCATAATATATCTGCAGGGTGTCCTCAAGGTTCTCTCCTAGGCCCCATTCTGTTCAATTTGTACATTAATGATATCCCGAATTACTCCCTTACTAACATTAACATGTACGCAGATGACACGGCTATCCTCACTACTTACAAAAATTTGAAAACTATCTCATTCGCAATCAATAAGCATCTTCAACTCCTCGAAATCTTCTATAAAAAAGGAAAATAAGCATTAACGTAGAAAAATCCTCTGCTGTTATCTTTACTAAAAACGCTCCATCCCCCCACCAATTTTTATGTACAACAAGCAGATCCCATGGTCTCAAGAAACTAAATACTTAGGCGTTATTTTCGATTCTCACTTAACTTGGAAACAACACATAACACAGGCTCGCGACAAGTTCCGGAGAATAATGTTTAAACTCTTCCCCCTAATTTCCCGGAACTCTCATTTAAGTATAGAAAACAAAGTGCTTCTCTATACAGCCGTTATGCACCCCATCATAGCCTACGCTTGTCCAGTTTGGGGATATGCTGCAAATACTAACATTAAAATGTTAGAAACTGTTCAAAATAACTATATTCGCATGATAACTAAAGCAACCAGATACATGCGTAATGAATACCTTAGAGACGCCCTTAAAATCAATAGTTTCAAGCAGCATATCCAAAATATAGCAATTAATTTCTTTAACTCTCTTCAGCATACCAATAATAGCAATATGATTAATTTTAATTCTTATGATGCTCATGAAAAAACTAAAAGGCCTAGGGAATTCTCCTAGATTCCTACAATCCTCCATAGCATCTCAGTTTCACGCAATAAAAGTTTTGATTGCACAATTTTCTAAATTCTTAACTTATTTCAGTTCAGTATTTTTTTAAAAACTTTAATTCGTTTAACTTTTTATTTCACTCCTAACTTTAAAATGCAAACTGGACAAGCTCCTCCCACTTTCGCGATTCTAACTTTTTGAGACCCCAGGGCAGCCAATCGGAGTCATTTTCCTCATCCCCCTCTCCAGCATCCAACCAGAGAGCAGCCTCTCAGCTCTCTCCCATGCAACTTTCTCAGCAAGAAATTCAAGAGAACTTCCATCACCATAGGCATGCCTACCGGACTAGTCCTGTCAACCAACCGCCAAGACGTATCTCGCAGACGGAAAAAAACCACTTTCGCCATCTTCCACATCGCAGAAATCCAGATATGGGATGGCGGGATGCTTCGCAGCCCAAATGCCCCCAGATTCATCGAAATCACCGTAAAAAAAGATTCAACACAAAAAACAACTGATATTAAACATTCAGAGTACAAAATAAAGAAATAAGGCACGTTAAATGAAATATAAAATGCACACCCATATTTCAGAAAAATATAACAAACTTTTTGTAACACCAAAAAGAATTTTCCAAATTCGATCCAAATGCCGCCTTTAAAATTTGCCGCTCCAGACAGGGGTCCGGTTTGTCTGGCCCTAGAGACCCCTGATACCATTTCTCTAGCAACTCGATAAATTTCTAGTGGGGTTTTCAATGTATCTTTGTTTTCTTTCAAAAATCGTAAAAACTGATCCAATACTTCGCGAAAATTAAAAGATTCAATACCATCTTCATAAATATCCATTAGTCTTTGTATAAGAGCTTTCTTCTTAATTTTAGGTAATAATCTCTCGTCAAAAATACAGTTAGGTGTGTTCTAAAACAGTTTCATATATCTCAGCTCTTCGGGATAGTGCTGTTATTGTCATATCGCATATGACATAAAATGAATTCACTGTGAAATTTTCCCTTTTTTCAAATTCATAAATGATTTTTCCGAATTCATGTCCGAAATTTTGGATATAATATTCTAGATATTTTGGTAGACTAGATCCTTTTAATAATTCACACTCAACTTTTTGCAACTATTTACTTGTAGCAATTATTCTCAGCAGTAAGATATTCAAAATCAGGTCATTAGGTAAATTTCATATTTGTCCATCTGTTTCAAAAAGGAAGTCGTGCCTTCACTATTGAACCTTTTTTTTCCTCATTCGCGTCACGGATTTCGCCCAGGGTATCTCTTGTATGCGTATAACACAATCTTATAGCTCATACGACATCTCCATTTGCTGACCATCATGTACCTAAAACTTTTATCACCGATATTACACGTTTACTTCTTTCCAGAATTTTATTAATATTCGCCAATGATGGGTTGATAAATTCAACTTTCAGTGGTGCAATATCCCACTAGAGGGCCAAGGTCTACTGTGCCAATCTCAGTTTTCGTGACCTTGGGCACTGAGAAGCATGGCCTCATGTTCCGGTCAGGTAGTCAGTCTGGAGCGAAACCTTAGTTCCCGCGAGCACAAGCTTGTCACTTATTTTATCGACCCATTGAAGGGATTAAAGGCTGAGTCAACCTTGCCAGCCCGGGGTTTGAACCCTGAACGTGGTGTGAAAGCGCGACAAGCTACCACTCGATTACAGATGGGGGGGGGGTATGCAGAGGAAAAATGAATATCTTCTGGGCAGCATAATATGTTTAATCACATCGCTACAACTTTTTGTTGCAAAATTTTCTACTAAATTTAAGGCGTGTCTGGCACAAAAAAAAAGTTGCGCTTGAACTGTAGTTTAACATGTGCCTGTAGACTTGAGTATTACCTAGACATATTGAATGCATTATCAAATGACTGATCTGTATAATTTTCTATATTTTATCGAAGTTTAGCAAAAAGTTCTAATACTTACTGTCAGGGACGTCTTAAGGCATGGGCTAACTGAGGCAGGGCCTCGGCCACATTGGGGGCCTCATCTCGTTTTCGAATCAGCCTTAATAAGATCATGTTTCGAATAATTTGAACGTTCGAACGTTTTTTCCGGTGGTATATTCTCCGAAAAACTTGGAATTTTGGATAATATGTCAACTGGCTACATGTCATGACCGTCGTCCTAATATAGGCCTAGCCGATTTGTGCAATTGTAAGTTATACACATTTATTTGTTTGGGGTTTGTACGAGTATTTGACAACGTATGCTACGCACTGTTTACTTTTATGCGTCAAAGTTGTGGGCCTACATTTGTGCAGAGGCTCAGGGTCTACATTTGCGAAAGAGCATAGGCCCCCAGAAGTCTAAAGACATCCCTGCTTACTGTACTAAATATAAAGATGTATAAATGTGCTGTGTGTGAAGCCTTCTGTGCGTATAAATTGTACAAATCTTGTGGTATGAATTGCTCAAGTTTAGGGCCCCTGGCGGCCATCCGGCCGCTTAATCCACCTCTGCACAAAGGCCTTAATTTATCAGACTCTAACTAGGTCTGGGCCTATAGTATTTGTATCTCGTGCAGAAAGATTACCAAAGAAATTCAAAATTGAAAGATTTGCTAGATTTCTAAGCAAAACGATGTTTGATATCAGTGGCGTAATGTACGCTCCCGCATCGTGTGTGTGGGGGGGGGGCAAAGCCCGGTGTGTTACGGTTTTGCAATTCTTTGTAAGATATGGCTTGGGGCCCAAAATCTGATTTTGCACGGAGGCCCTAATATTCTACGTAACGCCATTGTTAACTAGTAAATTTTTTTCATCAGATTATTTTCCAAAAACTCAATAAATGTTTTGTTTTTCAAAAAATTTAAAATTTTGCAATAAATTTCATTAAGTTCTTATGAATGTTTTTGTTTCATTGATTTTTATTAAATACATGAATATTTAGATCTATATAAATAAAATGTACTCTAATAAACTTAATTTTGGTGAAATATGTTTTTTTTTTACTATATCCTTTAACACGAAAAAATATTTCAATTCCAAAATAATCAGTTTCGTGTTAAACAATTTTCACCGTATTCGGAAATATACGTATTTTTTTTAAAAAAAAAAGATTAAAAAACAAAAATATTAACAGCTAAACTAGTTTCATGAAAAATTTTATATTATTGTATATGTTTGATTTTCCTGTGCAATTGTCTGTACTTCATAATATTTAGTATTTTGGATAGCTAACCCTTCTAGCAAAGTAGACATGTTTTTTAGAACTTATAAATAATATTGTGCGTATCTCATTACTTGGTACCATCCGAAACATTTTTCAAAAGATTTACTACTTGCTACCGTTTCAGAATTTGAACATACGTTAAATAAATAATTATATATTAATAAGAAAAGTTTCTCATAGGATTATAAAAAGAAATTAATGGATTATATGAAATGCAATTTTGCTGTACTTTTACCACTTGTAAAAATGATCTAACTGTACTTAACAATTGTTAATATTCTTACACATGGAATTTTATTGCAAAGCTTTATAAAATATTTCGCTTATTCAATTTTATGTGAACGCGGGAAAAAACATGAAAAATACTTTTTGAACTTTACGTAGAAATTTCTTCACTAAATTCCGACGTATTTCTTTATAATTGCATAGTTAATTTCGGCTTATATTTGATTCAAATTATTTTATGATAGATCTATTTTTAATGCGTATTTACATTCTTATAAAAACTTTGCTTCGTTTATATATCTGATTTTCCCCTTATGATGTGTAGGAAATTTTTTATCTTTAATCATTTCAACTGCTTTACAGATAAATCAACTGAGGAAGAAAATATTGCTGTTCTCAGTATAACTATAGATCTATGTCACGCAGTAGTTTTTCAAGATAGCTTTGATTCTACTCTGCATTGTGTCAATGGAACAAACTGCTTCTTCAAAAAGTTTTCTAGGAAGACCACACCTCTAAGCCCCAATACTGTTGAACCACTTTGATCAGATGCCTCCAATAAATGTCAAAAGTAAATCATTCCCTTTTCCGAGAAGAAGGCAATCATACTCTCTGTCTCCGCCTATTCATTTTTGGAATCTCTCGCACCCCTAAATCAGGGTTCGGCAGCACATAGTTGCTTATTTCACAGCCAAATCTTGAAAAGCGGCTTACTTTAAGGTTTAGGTGATTTAAACATCCCTAATAGAATTATTAGCCATTATAACTCATTTGGAATTATCCAATTAATATTATACGCATATTGTTGCAATGAACATAAAATCATTTCGCTAAAACAATGTTTTTTTCCCCTTCTTTCTTTTTAAACCTAGAAACGATTTATAAAGGTCTATATTTTGTTTTTATAAATGTTAAGCTTAGGGTACATAGTGATCTCAGTAAGGAAGTTTTTTAATTTGTTTTTTTTTAGCCCAAATCTTATCAGGTATTAATATATATATATATGCTGGCAATGTTTTAAATTGATCGATTGTGTCATGGGGCAACACAGGTTTCTAATTTTACTAATTTCATGGTATTCAATTGTTATTTTATGCATTTTTTATACTAAGCAAATTTTTTAAACATTTCTTTATTTTATTGCTAATCAATAAACTGAATCCAATAGTTAGAAATTAAAAAAAAACCCGAAATTTCGAAGATATTTATCGGAAATTTATTAATAAATAAGGTGTTGTTTGAATTCTTTTTTATAATCATCAGACAAATCTTTGAAAAACTTACCCAGCCTTTCCAAAATTTTTATTAAATCCCGTCAGAATTTATTAAAAAATGTACAACTCTTTCTAATATGAGATTGTTGTGATCGTTCCTGAGTTTCTCTCAATTTACTATCAAGCAAATTTTGTCTTGTTACACACATCCGAGCCTGTTTTGTATTTCGTTTTACATATGTTTCATTACTGAAATTAATAAATGCATTTCTTTCATTCATCTCACAATAATTGAAATATATCATTAGAATACTGAAGTATATTATTGCGAATCTTTTATTTTGCAGCAATATCTTCTTAAATTTCAAATAAAACCCTTCCAAGATTAATAGTTCTACGGAATTTCATCATTTTACTAAAATAAAATATTAGTATAATAATATAAAAATATTTTAATACCTTTTTTTCAAAATCAGAATGATGTAATTGTCAAAAAGATCACCAAAGAAAAATAGAAGTCTTTATGCAAGTTTGAATAAGTAATAGTAGCAATTGAGACAGAGACATTAACAAACTTTTTTTACGAGGTCCAATAAAAAGCTCTCTTTCTATTTTAATGCGACTGATTTAATCTATCGATGTAAGATCGCTATTTGTTATGTGAAGGCTCAATTCATCAATTAGCTGCAGGTTTTATATATTTCTGAAAGTCTTCAAAATTAGCACATCTGGAAAATTATTTTTTAAATAGTTATACAAAAGTATAAATCGCGAAAATATTGAAGTATTAACAGTATTTAAAAAAATTAATATTTGTAAAGCTGAGTATCAAGCATTATAGAAATAACTAGCAAAACCAAGAACTAAGTTATATTTTTATCTGAAAACCCTCTTAGGATTCTAGTATAATTTATGTGGTTGAAGGAAACGATTTTGATGAACTTAGCTACAACAGAATCATTTATAATGGAAAGTAGCAAATAAATAATTGACTTACATAATATTTCTAGGATTTCAAAACTGAATGCATACTTTATACCTTTTTTTAAAAAAGGAAATACAGTTTCTCCTAATTTTCTTTACAAAACATGTACTGTTAAACGTTTTTTTCTTAAATGTATTTATGTTGCAAGTAAATATTAAAATTTTAATATAAATAACTATGCAGCTAATCATTGTTTACTTATGGAAGTTGTAAAAATTATGAAAAATCAACTATACAAGGTTTTTCGATTTAAGAAAAATTTATTACTTGTACCGCTTTGACATAAGATGGAATGCACCACCCTTTAAACTACTTTACTGCACAAACCATTGTATTTTTCAAATGGTTTTGGATTATACCTACTGCATTAAAAAGTGTTGTGTAACTAATATTGTTGACAGTCTTAAAAAAAGTAGACAATTGATTGCTTTTAAAAAACTAAATAAAATATTAACTTATATTGCATTTCCCATCATATAAATATTACTTACTAATTAATTACATTACACAATCTTTAATGCTTTAGAAAGTCTCTCACAACTGTGATGCAATTATAATGTATATGTCACCACAGCTGAAAATCCCATCTAGCACTGTTTAAGATCAAAAAGTCAATCAAGACTTTCAGAGATGTAAGAATATTTTCTTCATTCATCTGGTTGATACACAGAACACATATAAAGCAACCTGAAAACTATAACTATTTAAAGTATTTATAAAACAAATAGTATATAAAAACTGGTCCATTACTGGACAAAAAATAAATAAATCCTTATTAGTACATCTATACCATAAAAAAGGCAATCACATTATATCATTACTTTCACTACCACTTTCCTCATCGCCCATGAAATATAACATATGGATGAAATACCTGTTTCTAAATAGGCAAGGCAGATTTTCAAGGTCTATTCCTGTATAACAAATAGCACGAATATTATCAAAATGATGAATAATTTATTATTAAGAATTATTTACACATAAGTTAAAACATATTACTTACCTTTAGTATATATTTTTGCTTGTATTGATAGCAAGCATTAACATCACCTGATTCTCTCATATATTTTATATTAAACACTTACCTGCAAAAAGTATACATGTATTTTCTAAATTCGTATGTTTCAAAAGTATAAATCAATTTTTTTACCTAAAATTTTATTAAGAATGAATGATTTAAAAAATTACCATATTCCCATCACTTTCCAAAATTTGTGTGGTAACATTAAACTGCAATGGAATCTCTATCCTGCATGATTTTTAAATTATATGCTTCTAATATACTGTCATAAAGCCATTTGTGACAAAAATTTGGTTATTTTTGATAATTTCTTACCTCCTCATCTGATATAAAAATATACAACAACTTTACCTCATAAAAACATAATTAAATGTCTTGGAAAACATAAAGCAACTCCACTACAAGCATATATCAGGTGTTAAAGATACAGTTAAGTCTTTTTGCAAATAGTTTTTGAATTGAGTAATGCTGACTAGACTGAGCTTGAATGTTTTCTTTCTTGACAACTAAAAAAAGAACATCCCAGAGTTTTCCTTTTTATTTTTATATCCCTAATAGTTGGCTTAAATATTTACTGCTAGTTTAAATGCTGATTGGGAGGTAGGTACATGAGGATGAGGTAAATAATTCTTTAGTACTTACTTTTTACCTTTCTTTTACTGAATTGCATGTTGAGACAATTGTTTCTGAACTTTTTACCTTGCAATAAACAATTTAATACTCAAGTAGAAGTTCAGTTTCCTGGTTTTCTTATGTCATTACATATTTCTTTGGCGGAAGACCCCACGCCACACTTTCTATCTGAGATATGGAAAGAAGTATATTCAACATTTTCAACAACATGGAATCTCTCAAACAATTTAAGAATGAACTTAATATGTTTACATGGTGCATTCACATGTATACCAAGCTGAACATGATAATTTTACACACCTGTAATGGCATTGATCACACACACAACCTCTTTCTGAAATGCTTCCATAATCTTTTTAACTACATAAAATACATCTCCCTTAGTCTGCAATTTTACAAACCAAGAATTTGTTGCCTGGTCATAAATATCTGTCAGGAATCTTTAATTCATTTTAAAATGGAAATAGGTTGTGAGGATATAAACTGGGGAGAGTACCATTTAAAATTCTATAATGTGCTAAATATGTGTCATGCTGTATTTTCAACAAACTATCTGCTTGACAGTTAAATTTTCACTTTAAAATAATTGGACATTCATGTATTGTGAATAGATTAACAATATATGTTTTTATCAGTATTGGCATGCAGAAGTAGATGATGTGACTTATACTATTAGTAGGCTGAATTACAATAATTATCATCAAAATATTTATTGAAAGTAGGCTTTTTATCAGTCGATGCAATTTTAAAATTTTCCATTATTTGTTTACATCTGATTGAACTTATTCCTTCCAAATGAGCTACTAGAGAAATTTCCCTTCGCATTTCAAAATTGGAAAACAAGATCATTTAATCATTTCTTCCAAGTCCATTGAAGGTGCCAATTGCAAAGCCAAACACAATTCCGAAATATGTTTTAAAAGCATGTGAAACTGTTTGGTCATCATTGGCCGTAATGCAATTAATTTTTAACTGGGCACCCTTTTTCTCAGAATATTAAAACACAATACATATTTCCTGTATTTAATTTATTAGTAATAACATGAGCAACAGAGTAAAGCATTCCTTATTAGTCAAGTACAATTAAATTTCTATTAACCGAATACATTTTCGAATACTGAAGATTTTTCAATACCCATTTCAAGATTAGCTTTAATGAACTCTATACAAGTTTTATAAACCAGTTGAAATGCTTGATTATGCTTTGAAAAATATATTACACTGATCCCTTAATAGTATTTATAAAGAGTGATTCTACCAAGATATTCTCTTAATAATTGGAATATAGAATCTTTGATATTTCTACAACTAGTTTTTCTTTTATATGTCTAGGAAGCTTCACATGTTAGCAAATGTGTTAAATATCTAAATCTACAATTTCACTCATGATATGGAAAAGGTTAAGGGAAAGTTAAATCTAAACATATTGTGTAGATCTTTACATGCAATTCGTATAAAATGTTGTGAGATAGATAATACATTCTAATAATGATTTTTTTCTTACTTTAATTAAATAAATGTATTTTCTTATTAAGAATAGTGTTATTACCTTTGGTTGGATCCTAGCAGGGCACCCTTCTTTTACAAGAACACCTCCAGAAAATTTGTATTTTACAAGCTATTATTTAACTTACAATGTATGTATGTATGTATGTATGTATGTATGTATGTATGTATGTATGTATGTATGTATGTATGTATGTATGTATGTATGTATGTATGTATGTATGTATGTATGTATGTATGTATGTATGTATGTATGTATGTATGTATGTATGTAATTTGTTCGGGTGGAATCTTGCAACTCAATTTTGAAGCTGATATCTTCACCTCATTGAGCTGAAATTTTATATACACGTTTAGTTTGTATGACAATACATGTTTTGACCATTTATATTCCGATATTGCAATTAATTAAAAAGATATTAATTAAAAACATTAAACTAGTTTGGGGCGCTAACTTTGATATATCTGCATTGTTGTGTGTGTGTGTGTGTGTGTGTGTGTGTGTGTGTGTGTGTGTGTGTTTTTTTGTGTGTGTGTGTGTGTGTAATTATGTTATTATTACAACAATGACAAAAGTTGGCGTCGAAAATCGGTTTTCAGCCAAACTAAAATTTTATAACGTTGCGCTATTGACTGTATTTATTAACTTTGTCTAAAAAATAATTACATTTCTACAATGTAAAAATAATCTAATTTCTACAACGTATGCAATTTTTTTACAAATTTCTATCTATTTTCTTGGATTTAAATTCAAAACAAAAAAAGTAGAGCTATTTTTCAAGTAGATTGGTACATTGTATACCTTTCTCAACGCTGCCAAGTTAAACTGAGATGGAGTATTGTAGAAATTCTTTAAAATAATTTATCTAACTTTAATCTATGAGAAACACAGACAAAAAATAATTACAGAATCGGTAGGATCATTTTTTATTTATATATCTTACCCATCAAAAAGGAATCCGCTAGGAAAACAATGAGAGAAAAATACTATCCAGAAATGCAATGTATTTTCAATTAAAAAATAATTTTATATTAAAATGAATGAATTTTTTTTAAAGAAATTTTCTAATTTTAAGCTTACAAGTAATTTAAATATACCTCATTTTATCACCAGTAATCTAAACACACACTACGACATGTGTCCTTAAATTTAATTACAATTAAAATCTGTTAATTTTATTTGAGTTTTTTTTGTTTGAAAAATTGCGGCAATTTTTTTTCTCTAGATGAGTTAGGTACATTGTAAAACCAGCTCAAGGTTATTGATATCCATAAAATATGCCAAAAGAGAATAATTTTCAAAATGACCTGAAATATTTTAAAAATAAGGAGAGAAAAAAATTGAATCTGAGAAGAAAAATTTCGTTAAATAGGAAATGCACTTCGCTATTTGGAGTTATTTTACGAATAAAAGAGTAATATGTGCTTGGTTCCAGGAAAAAGTTCTTAAAATAGAGAAATTCCCAAAATAGAGATTCGTTACATGGAGGTTTGACTGTATAAAAATAATGCGATGGTTAATTATTTTTTCAAAATAAAGTTTATAAAGATGACCTGAGCAATTAAAAAAATATATTCTTACGTAGAAGATATCCAATGTCCAGCAAAATATTATCATTAGTTGATAAAACTTTCTTTTTTGATTACAGCATGCGTTTTGAATTTTAAGCATTTTATTGATTAATACAAATATTTAAATGCCTTTTGAAGTTTTTTAATAAATAACTAGATTTTTCTTCTAATATGTTAGAGAAATATATCTCTTACCTTCAAAATATTTCAAATAAATAATATATTCTTTAAGATTTTTCAAAACATAGTCAAAATTTTAATTAAACATTTAATAACTTCGTCATTTATTAAGATAATTTCATGAAACCTTTTTTTCGTGTGTAGAACAATATTACCAAAAATCTGCTCGAAGATTGAAAAAATTACGGATTTAAAAAAAATTGTGTTTTTCGTCTAATACCCTTTTTGCGAGAATTGATTCAGCTAAATCAGGGATGGTGAACCATCGTTGAATGAGTTGAACAGGCTGAGAAACCTGTCCAGCGATAACTAAAAAGTAAAAAATAAATTAAAAGTAAAAAAAACTTTTTTAAGAACAAGCTTTTATTTAAACGTTCTAAAAGGAATAAAATAAACTTTTCCTTTAAAACTTTTTTTACTATCAACTTATAACGTTATTACACAATTTATCTGATATAAAAGCTTGTCGCGAGATTTACCTGTGTAGATAAACAAGTAAAATAAATAACTTTATCAATTATTTTAATTTTAAAAAATTCAAACTAAGTAAATACGAGTACTTAAATATTGCGACAAACTTTTATATCATATAAATTGTGTAATGACGTTATAAGTTGATAGTAAAAAAAGTTTTAAAGGAAAAGTTTATTCTCTTGTTATTCTCACAATCATTTAAAAATTTAGCCAAACAATTTACCTCGTATATTTACGCTAATTTTTCATAACAAACAATAGAACTCTGGATTTAACGACAAGAAAAAGTTTTACACTCACGAGATCGGCAAAGTGGGCAATAACACAGCAGGAACTAAAAAAATAATGAATCTATTTCAATGGTAAATACCTGGAAATTTTAAAACGGATTATTAAAACATTATAAATAATCAAAGCATAAAATTTTTACATTCACGTGATCGGAGAATCGAGCTTTCAAATGGCAGAAGCTAGAAAGTCGATGAACGGAAAATGTTAATTATATCAAATCAAAGCACAAAATAAAAAAAATACAATATAAAAAGAGTAAAATAATAATAATTCAAAATTATGAATCAAAGTTTCTAGTTGTTCACATAAGTTAGCAATTCCATAAATCAGCAAATATGTTAAAATGATGGAAAACTTAACAGGAAATTAATACAATATAAAAACTGCAAAAAAATTTAACAATTAAACATTACAACTCAAAATTATAAAATACCTAATCAATAAATCTCGCCGCTAGAATTTCATATACGAACCTTTCAGCACGAACTCTACAGCAAGAATTATTTTAGTAGGTTCAATTAAGCCAACGATGAACTTGGCGATTTTCAAAAAGAGGCTAAAAATATCTAAGTAACCCATCCTTGTTTGTAGATTATAGGAATAGGTGCCTCCAACGAAATTGAGCATTACACGCCCGGATTGATTTGTTCCTTTTATCTGTCTTTATCATCTACACACACTAAAACGAAATAAGTAGAAGTGTTTGTATACTCGTCACGTGATTTTGTTTTGGCGTCGCCTTGTCGTTAATCGACCCCATAGGGAGTGTTCCTTGTAGTGTCAAAGGTTGCCGGGGCGATGTCCAAGACAATGTCCATACGCACAGCTGTGTGTAGGTAATCATTACAGCCTCTATATTTCTACGAAAGATCAGAGGAAGGGAGCTCTTTGATTATTCCTAGTGTCATTGACTATACATCACACAGGCTATAAAGAAAGATTAGCTTTTACTTTTTTTCTTGTGAAGTTTGAAATGAGCCAATTTTCCGACGAGAAACTATTTTATTATGAATCTATATCCTGATATACGCCTTACGATTACAACTAATTAAATGGGGAACCAGGTTTATCGTGTCATGTTATATCAAATACATTTCCTATACGTTTTAAACAAATTTTGTTACATATAATGTTTAATTTTTTCTTTCTTAACTAAATTACCACAAAAAAATTCTCCGCCAATGATACAGCTTCTAGTAGATATAATACATCATTAGAATACAGAGAATAGAATAATATGAAAATTGTGTGAAATAAGCAAAATAAACTTCGGTTTTTTTCGGCCAAACTATTGAAAATGGTGTTTTATCAAATTTAATGCAGTCGCATACTATTGAAATTGAGGCACCACATATCTAAGAATCCAATGTTTCCGTGTTATTTAGCAACCAATATCACAATGTGTCAACAATGTATTATATTCTAATTGTAAACTATGTTTTAGATTGTCTCACATTTCAAAATTATTTATCAAAATAACAAATGTACTCGTATATGTTATCAGTTGTATAAAATGTTTAAAAAATATATAATTTTTGCAAAAGTTTACCAAATTTGTAAAAATTTTTGTGTTTTACCAGAGTTCCAGTTTCATATACGTTATAGGTGTGATGATATTTGGTTACTGCATGCTTCTTTAAAAAACTTTGTTTTTATGCATTCATACATGTGAATGCATAATGCAATTATTTATGAGATCAAATGTTCTTTTGTTTCAACAAAAAAAAATGTTATAGTGAAATTTGATAAAAAATTATATGTGTCATTACACATTTTGCGATATTAATAGTTTTACCAGATTTTTTTACGCACTGTGCATGATTAAGTTTTTTTACTTCATTATGAACAAGAATTGGCACAATTAACTGCATTTAACATTGTATGAGAAGTAATGGATCTACACTAGGGGATTGAATATTACCTTTGATTCAAAAGTAATTTTTTTTAAATTTCAGAATCTATTAAAATGAACATGGAAGAATAAAAAATAGAAGTAATACAATAAATATGGTAGAACAAATAAACTATTTTCAAAGTATGTGTATGTTTTGAAGATTTACGAAGCAGAAAAAATAAGATTATTTATTCACTCGTTATCTCCCCCCCCCCCCCCACTAATCAGTAAGAATCACGATTTCATGACTGTCTAAAAAAATTTTTTTGGGGGGTGGGGGGAGCTGGAACTTGATAATTAAATTAAACAGGAATTCAAGTATGATGTCCATTTATTTAAAAAGTGTGTTTCATAAAGTTATAATGTGTTTTAAAATTTTAGGGTCATGCTTAGAAATAAAATATCAGTTTTATAATTAGATACATTTCTAAGTATAAACTCTTTTTAAATTGGAAAGGATATAAATTTACGGCAGGAAAATCTCGTAAAAATTCTGACCACTTTTTTTTAAAAAACATATGCTTTGTATTTTTAAAGACCTAAATAAAAATAAATTTAGAAATGCTCTTAGTAATTTGTAAATAATTGGCCGTATGATTTTTAACATAGAGAAATGCATCCCTTTTATTCCTACTATTAGTTTTTCACTCTCTCCCTATGTATATATATTTATTTATATATATTATCTTGTTAAAATTTTCAACTCCCGTTAATAAAATACTTCCTATTCATCCATTCAAAGTAAGAATTGACTTAATTTTTTTATATTATTTAAAATAATTTATTGTAACGAAATAATTGTGTGAAATTGCAGTTTCTACAAGTACTGTTGCTAAGTACTGTACTTGTTGTAAATATATTTCAATCAACCATTTCGCACATTTTGTACGCATTTAAATAAGGGAATTTATGGGAAATCTTCAATAACGTGGGCTGAGATTTACCACCGCCAAATTCTCTTTTCTAGCTAAAGGTCGATTGCCAAAACTTAACCTTGAGAGGAACCGGTTTGCAGTAACCATAGGCGGTACGTTTCTCATCACGGGAAAACTCCGCGTAGTAATACACTGCATTTCTGATATTCTGCTTCTTTTTAACGCTGATGTTCTCTACAAATATTACCAGTGTAATTTCAGCAGTAGTTTTAACGATTTCTTGAATTCACTTTGAAAAAATTGTTTTTATCAAAATCAGATAAAAAAAACTTTATGCAATTGTCAAATAAGTTAAATTTCAAGTTTTTTTTTAAAGCAAAAAATTATTATTTTTAAAAACGAAGGTAAATTACAATATTTTTACAAATACAAGATATAAATATCAAATTAATCGTAGTTTACATTTTTTGAAAAGTAATTATTTATCTCATCTAGAAATTTTACGTATCTTATTCTAATTCTATTATTTGTTTTATCTTTATTATTATCTTTCTTTCTAAAGGATATAATCACTCATGTTTTTCGAAATGCTCAAATACTTTACTGAATTTTCCTCCATTATATTTATTCAGAGCTGATTTATTATTCTCAACAAAGATTTTTTCATTTCATACTGAGTCCCCCCCCCCCTCGATGTAATAGTTGAAAGATAGGAAAAGAATATATACTTGCAGTACGGTATTTTATTTCACACATTTCATTACTTTTCTCTTTTTTTCGTTTATAGTTTTTCGAAAAAATAGTAATTTACAAAAAAGCGTTTATATTGCGTAAGTTAGTGATTAGTATAAGAAAATTCATTTCTGCTCTAGATAAAAAAATCCCTTAAGTAAATATGGTGAAAATAAATCCTAAATTATTCACGTAAGCAAATCAAGAATTCTTAACAACCAAAACATCACGACTCTTAGAAGAATGGATTTATTGAAAGGGGTAACTGTAAAATGATTTCTTATCTGCACCACTTGATTGATATAAAAAATTGATTCAATTAAGAGTTCTTTTTAGGGATATAAATATATTTATCTTAAATTAACATTCAAAACTTTAGCATTTTTTTTATTAAACAAATTAACACAATTTTAAAAAAAAACTCTAGAATTTGCTAATGCCTTTTTGAAATTTCTTTATTCCTTGCAATCCTACATGATTTTTTTTTTATTATTGTATCAACTTAATGAAAATTTTATTAAAGCTCTTGAATCATTTAATAAGACACTTTTACATACATATGTGTATATTTTATTTCTAAACAAGGTATAAGATGTAAAAATTATTTTAAATGAAAATGAATAATTTTCATTTTGTACAACTTATGTTTCAACCATACACAAATACAATTATACGAAAAATTATAATTGGCATAGTTTAAATATTCATGCAAAAATCAAAATAGAATTTGCATTCAGACAATGATGATGTGTCAAAATTTAAGTGTTCCATAATTCATTGTTTTCTAACAAAAGATAATAAACATTTAAAAACGTACAATATTTATAATAGGTTATTAGATGCACACATACTGAAACACACACTCAACACAGCATATGCAAAAAATACAATACATAGAACTTTTTTTTTCTAATTATGTTGAAAGTAGCCAATAATTCATAGAGAGCCAAATACAGCAACCCCAAAACAGAGGAATTTGAATTCCAAGGCTGTAAAAAGTAGGAATAGTTGCTGCCAACGAAATTGCGCATTACCCGTCCGGCCTTGTTTGTTCCTTTTATCCATCGATAGTGACAGATAAAAGGAACGAACAAGGCCGGACGTGTAATGCGCAATTTCGTTGGCAGCACCTATTCCTATAATCTACAAACAAGGATGGGTTACTTTGATATTTTTGTCCTCTTTTTGAAAATCGCCAAGTTCATCGTTGGCTTAATTGAACCTACTAAAAT
This sequence comes from Trichonephila clavata, assembly GCA_019973975.1. Classification (NCBI taxonomy): domain Eukaryota; kingdom Metazoa; phylum Arthropoda; class Arachnida; order Araneae; family Nephilidae; genus Trichonephila; species Trichonephila clavata. Next base: position 4,301 of record BMAO01002541.1, on the reverse strand, counting down.
CATTCTTGCTATAGTGCTTGTGCTGAAAGGTTCATATATAAAATTCTAGCGGGGAGATTTATTGATTAGGTATTTTATAACTTTGAATTATAATGTTGAGAAATTTTATTTCCGTTTTTATATTGTATTAATTTCCTGTTAAGTTTTCCATCATTTTAACATATTTGCTGATTTATGGAATTTCTAACTTATGTGAACAACTAAAAACTTTGATTCATAATTTTGAATTATTATTATTTTACTCTTTTTATATTGTATTTTTATTTTATTTTGTGCTTTGATTTGATGTAATTAACATTTTCCGTTCATCGACTTTCTAGCTTCTGCCGTGTAAAAGCTCGATTCTCCGATCACGTGAATGTAAAAATTTTATGCTTTGATTATTTATAATGTTTTAATAATACGTTTTAAAATTTCCAGGTATTTACCATTGTAGTAGATTCATTATTTTTTTAGTTCCTGCTGGGTGATTGCCCACTTGGCGAATCTCGTGAGTGTAAAACTTTTTCTTGTCGTTAAATCGAAAGTTCTATTGATTGTTATGAAAAATTAGCGTAAATATATGAGGTAAATTGTTTGGCTAAATTTTTAAATGATTGTGAGAATAATAATAGAAAATACAAATTTTCTGGAGGTGTTCTTGTAAAAGAAGGGTGCCCTGCTAGGATCCAACCAAAGGTAATAACGCTATTCTTAATAAGAAAATACATTTATTTAATTAAAGTAAGAAAAAAATCATTATTGGAATGTATTATCTATTGCAAAAATTTTTATACGAATCACATGTAAAGATCTACACAATATGTTTAGATTTAACTTTCCCTTAACCTTTTCCATATCATGAGTGAAATTGTAGATTTAGATATTTAACACATTTGCTAACATGTGAAGCTTCCTAGAGATATAAAAGAAAAACTAGTTGTATAGAAATATCAAAGATTCTGTATTCCATTTATTAATGGAATATCTTGGTAGAATCACTCTTTATAAAGACTATTAAGGGATCAGTATAATATATTTTTCAAAGCATAATCAAGCATTTCAACTGGTTTATAAAACTTGTATAGAGTTCATTAAAGCTAATCTTGAAATGGGTATTGAAAAATCTTCAGTATTCGAAAATGTATTCGGTTAATAGAAATTTAATTGTACTTGACTAATAAGGAATGCTTTACTCTGTTGCTCATGTTATTACTAATAAATTAAATACAGGAAATATGTATTGTGTTTCAACATTCAGGGAGAAAGGGTGCCCAGTTAAAAATTAATTGCATTACGGCCAATGATGACCAAACAGTTTCACATGCTTTTAAAACATATTTCGGAATAGTGTTTGGCTTTGCAATTGGCACCTTCAATGCACTTGGAAGAAATTGTTAAATGATCTTGTTTTCCAATTTTGAAATGCGAAGGGAAATTTCTCTAGTAGCTCTTTTGGAAGGAATAAGTTCAATAGGATGTAAACAAATAATGGAAAATTTTAAAATTGCATCGACTGATAAAAAGCCTGCTTTCAATAAATATTTTGATGATAATTATTGTAATTCAGCCTACTAATAGTATAAGTCACGTCATCTACTTCTGCATGCCAATACTGATAAAAATATATATTGTTAATCTTTCACAGTACATGAATGTCCAATTATTTTAAAATGAAAATTTAACTGTCAAGCAGATAGTTTGTTGAAAATACAGCATGACACATATTTAGCACATTATAGAATTTTAAATGATACTCTCCCCAGTTTATAACCTCACAACCTATTTCCATTTCAAAATGAATTAAAAATTCCTGACAGATATTTATGACCAGGCAACAAATTCTTGGTTTGTAAAATTGCAGACTAATGGAGATGTATTTTATGTAGTTAAAAAGATTATGGAAGCATTTCAGAAAGAGGTTGTGTGTGTGATCAATGCCATTACAGGTGTGTAAAATTATCATGTTCAGCTTGGTATACATGTGAATGCTCAGATAATCATGCACCATGTAAACATATTAAAGTTCATTCTTAAATTGTTTGAGAGATTCCATGTTGTTGAAAATATACTTCTTTCCATATCTCAGATAGAAAGTGTGGCGTGGGGTCTTCCGTCAAAGAAATATGTAATGACATAAGAAAAACCAGGAAACTGAACTTCTATTTGTAGTATTGAATTGTTTTTTTCAAGGTAAAATAGTTCAGGAACAATTGTCTCAACATGCAATTCAGTAAAAGAAAGGTAAAAAGTAATTACTAAAGAATTATTTACCTGATCCTCATGTACCTACCTCCCAATCAGCATTTAAACTAGCAGTAAATATTTAAGCCAACTATTAGGGATTTAAAAATAAAAAGAAAAACTCTGGGATGTTCTTTTTTTTAGTTGTCAAGAAAGAAAACATTCAAGCTCAGTCTAGTCAGCATTACTCAATTCAAAAACTATTTGCAAAAAAACTTAACTGTATCTTTAACATCTGATATATGCTTGTAGTGTTGTTTTATGTTTTCCAAGACATTTAGCTATGTTTTTATGGGGTAAAGTTCTATATTTTTATATCAGATGTGGAGGTAAGTAATTATCAAAAATAACCAAATTTTTGTCACAAATGGCTTTATGACAGTATATTAGAAGCATATAATTTAAAAATCATGCAGGATAGAGATTCCATTGCAGTTGAATGTTACCACACAAATTTTGGAAAGTGATGGGAATATGGTAATTTTTTATATCATTCATTCTTAATAAAATTTTAGGCAAAAAAATGGATTTATACTTTTGGAACGTATAAATTTAGGAAATACATGTATACTTTTTGCAGGTAAGTGTTTAAATATAAAATATATAGAATCAGGTGATGTTAATGCTTGCTATCAATACAAGCAAAAGTATATACTAAAGTAAGTAATATGTTTTAACTTATGTGTAAACAATTCTTTATAATAACTGATTCATCATTTTGATAATATTTGTGCTATTTGTTATACAGGAATAGACCTTGAAAATTTACCTTGCCTATTTAGAAACAGGTATTTCATCCATATGTTATATTTCATGGGCGATGAGGAAATTGGTAGTGAAAGTAATGATATAATGTGATTGCCTTTTTTATAGTATAGATGTACTAATAAGGATTTATTTATTTTTTGTCCAGTAATGGACCAGTTTTTGATATACTATTTCTTTTATAAATACTTTAAATAGTTAAAGTTTTTCAGGTTCCTTTATATGTGTTCTGTGTATCAACCAGAGAGAGATGAATGAAGTAAATATTCTTACATCACTGAGAGTCTTGAATGACTTTTTTATCTTAAAAAGTGTTAGATTGGATTTTCAGCTGTGGTGACATATACATTATAATTGCATCACAGTTGAGAAAGACTTTCTAAAGCATTAAAGATTGTGTAGTGTAATTAATTAGTAAGTAATATTTATATGATGGGAAATGCAATATAAGTTAATATTTTATTTAGTTTTAAAAGCAATCAATTGTCTACTTTTTGTAAGACTGTCAACAATATTAGTTACACAACACTTTTTAATACAGTAGGTATAATTCAAAACCATTTGAAAAATACAATGGTTTGTGCAGTAAAGTAGCTTAAAAGGTGGTGCATTCAGTCTTATGTCAAAGCGGTACAAGTAATAAATTTTTCTTAAATCAAAAAACCTTGTATAGTTGATTTTTCATAATTTTTACAAGTTCCATAAGTAAACAATCATTAGTTGCATAGTTTATTTATATTAAAATTTTAACATTTACATGCAACATAAATACATTTAGAAAAAAACGTTTAACAGTACATGTTTTGTAAAGAAAATTGGGAAACTGTATTTCTTTTTTTAAAAAAGGTATAAAGTATTCATTCAGTTTTGAAATCCTAGAAATATTATGTAAGTCAATTATTTCTTTGCTACTTTCCATTATAAATGATTCTGTTGTAGCTAAGTTCATCAAAATCGTTTCCTTCAAACCACATAAATTATACTAGAATCCTAAGAGGGTTTTCAGATAAAAATATAACTTAGTTCTTGGTTTTGCTAGTTATTTCTATAATGCTTGATACTCAGCTTAACAAATATTAACTTTTTAAATACTATTAATACTTAATATTTTCGCGATTTATACTTTTGTATTACTATTTAAAAAATAATTTTCCGGATGTGCTAACTTTTGAAGACTCAGAATATATAAAACCTGCAGCTAATTGATGAATTGAGGCTTCACATAATAAATAGCGATCTTACATCGATAGATTAAATCAGTCGCCATTAAAATAGAAAGATAGCTTTTTATTGGACCTCGTAAAAAAGTTTGT
>BMAO01002540.1:0-15670 GCA_019973975.1 Trichonephila clavata | reverse complement strand
AAATGTAATTTAACTTACACTACAGTTTTCGTTGTGATATAATTTTAACTAGAGCAACTTTTTGTCTCTGTACTTCACACATTATACCATCGCACAAAACTTTTCAAGAGAAATAAAACTAATTAAAGTTATTTTAACTAAGGTAATGAAAATAACTTCAACTTCAACACACAACATTTCCAAATTTCCGAGTTAGGACACTTACAGTAATCATTTTTTTACAACATTTCTCAAAGGTTTTTATTTATTTTCTTGGTGATTTTACAGCTATGAGGGTGGGAGAGAGAAAGCAATATTTTTGCCACTTAGATAGAAGTATTTATTACCATTATAAGAAAATCGAAACCGATTATGTAATTTATACTTATGAGGAAATACAGTCGACTCTCGATAATTCGAAGTTGGAGGGACCAATGAAAAACTTCGAATTATCAAGAGGGTAGAAAAATTCCAAAAACTCCAAGAGAATCTTTAAACTATGTAACATTTAAATTTGAATCTATGTAATAAAACAACATTTGTGTACATGTGCATAACATCATTTTTAAAGAGTTTTTTAAAAAGTACATATTATATAATATAAATACTAAGCAAGCAGTTAAAAGTCCTGAATTAAAATAATACATTCATACACAATCCTACGCATCTCTTATTCACAAGAGTGGACCATCCATTCTGAACACATGTGTAGCAAGACCACGTGTTAAACGAAATATATAGACGGCTGGCAACAGGTGCGGTTGGTTTATTGTCCACTTGAAGAAGGAAAACAATCCAAGTGTATTTTCGCCTGATGAACCGAAAAACACTAAAAAGGGATAGCAGACAGATGGTCATTGAAGGGCCTACGTTACAGGGGAGACACGCACAGACAATAAAACACAAAACTTGTGAGCTTTAACCTGTCTGCTACAGGGCTGTACATGATAATGAGTGTTCAAATTTTGAGAGTTTTATAAGATAACTTCGAATTCTTGCAAGTTATTGTCTGGCCAGCCATTAGATTTTGAGTGTACCCAAACGTATTGTTTGGTTCGAAATATCAAGAGATTTTCTAGGGACTGAGCATATACTTCGAATTATCGAGAGGTTCGTATTATCGAAGGTTTGAATTATCGAGAGTCAACTGAATATATATACATTATTAACGTACGTTAATAAAAAAAATAACACGTCAATACGTTATCTCATTAATAAATGGAAAAAGAAAAAGATTTTCCACAAACGAATTGGTGTTCTTTCCTATCCACTATTTTCATATCCAATTACTGGTGTATTTATTATTTTTCTTTCAATGAACATAGTTCTGACTGCTATAACTGTATGTGTTTCTTAAAATGTAGGAACAACATGTTATCTGAAATTCGTTGTAAAATAATATTTAATGATTAAATTGTGATTATTATAAAAAAATAATTACTTAACTGAAATCATGGAATTATGCGTTTCCTTTGAAATAAATTCATCGAATTAATAAAAATAAAAAATAAAAACTGTTCATGAGAAAACGAAATGAACGAGATTTCTATGCGTAGAGAACAGCCTGAATAATTTCGTTCAGATAAAACTTATGGCATTTTTTTATGAATGATTTTTTTATTATTATTTTTACTAGCTCTGTAAATTTATTTTAAAGGGAGCACACACAGTTCTCATGGTTTCAGGTAAGTGATTATTTTTTTTGTAGTTATCACAATTTAAAATCACTGAAAATTATTGCATTGCTATTTACTCTAACTGCATAGCTAACTTTCTATGCATTTCTTCTTCATAAGCTCAACTGCCTTTTGCAGGCCAAGGTTTCGTTGATCCTCCTCCAGTTGACCCTATCAGGCACGATGACCTTCCAACGGTTGATTCCCATTAGTCCACGATCGTCTAAACATCATTATTCGTTCTTATTTTTCTAAATATAAATACATAATTTGAAGAGCGTGTAGAATTACTGCTTATAGTTATGAACTTATAGAATTACTACGCCATACAATATTTCCATAATTATTTCAGTTTCTGAAAAGTGTAAAAGCGTTTTCAATAACATTCTAAGCACTGGTCCACAGTGTCGATTTAAGTTTATTTCGGGCCCTGGGCACAGAAAATCTACAGGCCCCCTTGGCACTGGAGGATTGAAATGGCACTGGAGTTCAGCTTATTCGGGCCCCAAGCATCCAATGGATAAACCGGCACTGCTGGTCCAGGTGAATTACAAATATTTGCATTAATGCTATAATATAATATTTATAAAATTAAAATGCTTATATAAAATTTTTTAATTCTAGGAAAAACTATGAGATTATTAAAACCTCTATGTCAAGATATATTTCCATAATGAAAAGTTTCGGAATTGGATTTTCTAATTTACAAAATCTTTCTACTAGTAATACTAACGCTTTACTTAAAAAAGCAAAAACATATTATTGGCAAAAGTTGATAAATATATAGATTGTAAGGGCTTTAAAAAATAAATGTTTTCCCATTAGCAAAAATAAAATACAGATTTTCATGCGTCATACATTTATATTAATGTATACATTAAATCGTTCACGAAAATATTCCTTATAAAATATTAAGCAAGTTACAAACAATTTGTAAAATATTAATGTTCATAAATTGCACTTAATTGCAGATAAATAATGAATATTTCATTTTATACGATATATTATTTGCAGAATAGTATTATTTATTTTGCTAACAGAGATGAAGCATTGAGAATGACAAATAATATTTAAAAAACATTTAATATATTTAATAAATATATTTTTTTTTACCTTATTTTTACATCCAAAAAGAATTTGACTATTTCATTGATGAATACGTTCTTCTTATACATTTTTCTTTCTCTCTCCCTGTATACTTTAGACAAACTGATTCATAAAATTTAAAGTAGGAATACACAGCTGCAACTGGTTCATCAAAATGGATAATCGAATTTGAATATTGGATTCTAATACTTAAACATCTTATTCAGGTCTTTTTAAGTTATAAGAAAAGTCCAAAATGTAGCCTTTAATACATCCAGTATGCTTTGAAATTTTCAATTTTCAGAAGAACCTCCAATAGCCTAATAATTAACCATATAATTTTAGAATACAATTATGAATTTTTCTAAAAATTGACAAATTTTCTTTATGATTTTATTGAAGTGAAAACTTCTTTAGCGGCGTTGGGCACTTTTTGGTAGGGGAAATCTTATGGGTTCGCGTCACCGACATGCTCTGACTGGCGTCGCCTTAGGCACTTTTTAAATGGGGGAAATCTCATGCGTTCGTTTCACCGACATGCTTATAGCAATGTTGTAGCTATACAGCTGATGATAAGTGAAATTGAATGGATTTAGTGAAAAGTTCAATGTGTATATGCTGTGCATTGCTCGTTGCGATTCCGAGAATGGGCAATACATATTAATGGTTGCCGCTTATATTTCGCCTGGAAAATCCTTGGAACAGATACTACAATTTTTATTCAAAAATTTGATGATTTATACAAAAAAAGGTTCTGAAATACTCGAAAAAAGATTTGGTGAAAAATATGTAATAATGTACCGATGATTTAAAGTAGAGACTTCAATATTAACTTTGCAGATGATAAAAATCTACCACTAATTGAATTTATAAATGAAACACTTAATTTAAATATGTCTAATGATCGAAAACTCAGTACTACAAAATATAAAACGACGATCGATGCGGTTTTTACGCGATACTTAGAGAAATTTGAATCAAACATTTTCCTTTCTGACTTTAGTTACCATAAGCCTATTGTATCTTTTTTTAAACAAAATGAAATAATTGAAAGTAAAAAAGCCTAAGTATTGTTGAAATTAATGATGACAATGATGCAAACAATTAAAATAATGTTAAAAATCAAATACATTGAAATTTAAGTAAATACGAATACTATCCATAAATAATATGATTGTATAATTAATTGCATATTAATTCACTTCTATCGGCAGTCTCTATAACTGCTAATTTTTTTTATAGGCCATCTTATTAGCTTTATAAAAATACGAAATTTGTTATTTTCCGTTCTATAGAACAAAAACTATAAGTGTTTTAGTAAGAGAAGATGCCATTACTTTAAACAAGATGTCATACTTTAAAGCGCTTTTTACTCGAAATGTGTGTTTTTTTAGCTCAAACGGGGCCAGCGATTGCTCAAAAAGTTTTGAAAATAATTAACTGAAATTTTTTGTGTATGTTCTGTATAATAGTAGAAGTGTTTTAACCTTCAGATTTATTAATCACCGCTTTATTACAAAATTTACAGTCCTTTATGAGAATATAGGACAAGCAATTCCATATAACAACTAAGATAAAGTGCTCTAGTTTTTGTAAAACTTAAAATATCTCTTATCCAGAAGGTTAAATAGTAGTATCAAAATATGTAGAATAACATAGCAACACATCAGAATTGAAAAATTGAAAATTTGTTGATAAACTTTTGGTACAGAATGGGCCGTTTTTATGTTATTTTTCTCAATTTTTACCCATTTTAGTAAGAATAATTTCTTTTTCTATTCTTAATTTTAGCATATTTTTCATAAAATGTACTAAACAAATCTAAAAACAACAAAAAAATCCAAATACCTCCTTTTCTTAAAAAAAAGTTGTCGCAAGTAGTCGGATACCTAGTCACATCAACAAAAAAATTATTTAATCTGAATTCTCCAAAAAACCTTGAAAAAACCCAAGACAATTATTAACTTTTGAATATATTGAAATACAATTAGGTTAGTCATTAATTTTTTTAACATTCCAAACGACGTAATACTACTATTCTGTTGTCGGTTCTTTAATGTCAAATGAGATTTCGTAACTTTACCAGGCAAATAAAATCCATGCATCTTTAGTGGGCATTTTTTTTGGTCATCATACAGCCACACATCATACAAAACTAACATAACGTTTGAAAAAACTAACACTATACTTTAGTTTCACGCCATTTTTGTTTCCATCCTAGTGATGCGGCTCTCACTTTAAATACTCTTAAAATTCACTTAAGTTAACTTGCTTCATAATACCCAGGTTCTTTTATTCAAAACTTTTAGTCCGCACACAAGTGAGATAATCTATTCTAACTAATTCAAAGATAACGCAACTCTTAATGAACTACTCAGATTAAAATTGAATTAATTTAGTTTATTATATTTTTAGATTACACGATTACATTACACATTTAGGTTTTAAATTAAACACAAATAAGAATAAGGATTAAAGAGACATAGAATAAGAATTAAGATTTCCACTTATCTGAAACGGAGGTGAGGGATGGAGGGTGGCCTGAACCCCTTTTTAGATGCTTCTAATTCGTCATCAGTAGTTGTATATGAAAAGGGTCTCTCTCTCTGAAAACTATCGCGCAGCGCCTTTTAAGGAAGGACAAATCTCACCATTTGCACCTACGCGCACTCTTTCACAAAAAAACCCTATTGGTCAGTCCCTAGCGCAAAGTTACAATTTCAATTAAATTTATGCGGTTGTTCACCCTTGAGTGCCAGCGACAGCACCCCCGTTCTAAAGAATTTCAACATCCTGTAAGCAAAGGGAACACACAAAATTGCGAATGGTTTGGGGACCATCCCCATTGCCAGCCTCCCATCACTAGCAATCGTAACAGTCCTTTCGACCTCTACTTCTTCGTTAAGTTCTCTTCTTGTATTATTAAGATGGTTTCGCCACCTATAAAGTTTTTGGATTCAGGTGAACCTTACAGTAATGTTCGCTTATTTTTTCAGGAAACATAGCATGTTGTCAGATGACTGGAAAACACCAACCTCTGATCTGTTTTTTACAATCGGACCTGTATATAACGAAGTCGTTAAATTGCGAAAAAAAGTTCGTTATATAGAAAAATCGTGAAAAAGAGGTTCATCTTCCAATATACTTTATAAAGCACATAAAACAAGTTTTAAATTCATAAACACTATACATTAAAAAAAAGAAATTATTCACACCTTTTTGTCAATTAAAATCTATTTTTTTTATTTTAACCATCAAAAAAGAAAGAAAAAATAATGTCGAAAAATAAACTGTATTTGTAATATCTGTGGTAACCTCTGGTTACAGACACAACACAATTCTAATTAAGGTATATAAACAATGATAGAATGCAGAGGTGAGATATTCTAATACGGGGATAATATTACAGACCCTCAACTGAATCTAAGACAGCTTAAATACGCTCATTTACAACTACGTCGTACACTAATAATCAGCTTTTACTCAATCAAGTGTACAGTACCTGAATCCTTAATGCATCGGATCCTTCACTGGAAACTTCAGGCACTTTCTTTGGCTTGATCAAATGACGATGACTCCACGCTCTCTAATCTTTAATTCCACTGCTTTTCAATCTTCACTAACCACTTCTACTTGCACACATCAAACGTATCAACTTCGGCTTGTCAACAACTACGGGTCAACAGATCGCTTGCTCCCTTCCTTTCCTTCACTTTACTTCACTTCACTTAACTTGACCTCTTACTTCACTCTCTTTCAACTCGCGAAAACCGAATTCATATAATATTCCTCATTTGCATAAATCACGTTTGGTTTCTCGATGAAGGTTGGTTGAAATAAATATTTTGTTTTAAAGAGAAAAGAAGAAATTAGTAAAAACGCGTATAGATCCGTCACACATTTAGAAAAAAAATTATATTTAAATTAATGAATTTTGAGGACATTTTCTAATTTAAAGCATACAAGTAATTTTAAAAATACATTTTTTCCTCCTAGAAATTGATGTTTGAGACTAGTTTAAGGACACAGGGACATGAGATAGCTCCACTGAGGCTGAAAAGGGAAAAAGATGTTTCTAGTGAATTGATCAATGGGAGTTAAGGGTTGCACGGATGAAACCACCAGAATTCTATTGCTTTCGACGAGTTAGGCACCTAAGTTCAAGATTTATGACCATCATAAATTGTTTTAAAAGAGAGATTAACTTGAAAGGCCCAGAAATACTTTAAAAACAGGGAGAAAAAAATTGAATCATGCAAGAGAAAAAGTTAGCTATATAGAAAATGCACTTCGTTATTAGGAGGTTATTTTACGAAGAAAATCGTGAAATGTCCTTGGTTCCCGGAAAAAATTCACTGTATAGAAAATTCGCAATAAAGAGATGCGTCTGTATGTAAACTTACTTTTTTTTATAGATGAGGATTATTTATGATGTACTCTCGTACGATAAGGGCTAGTTAAAATTTTACTTTCTAAAGCTAAGAAACTGAAAGTTGTCAACAATGCTAAACATTTTCGGAAGCATTAAGGTATCCGAACACGTTGAAAATGACCAAATTCAGTCAAGACAGATATTTTTATTTTTTATTTTATTGAATAGAGCTATCTTTTGACTTTACGATATATACTTTATTTTGTTTCTACACTACCTAGAGGCCAAGTTACAATCAATTTTATAAAGTTAGAAAAACCGGAAGTGGGTTTTTGATCTACCAGAAGTGGGCATTTATATAAATTGCTCAAAATCTATCATGGCGAGTCTGATAACTCAAAACATTACGAATGTATTTCTATAAAACCTTTTAAACCTGATATTTACGTTTTTCTAGAGAATGTACTAAAATATTTCTTATTATATGAATACTATTTGAGTTATGGCTTGTTATTTAAATAATGGTCTCATAAATGGTTATTTAAATAATGGCCTTTCTCTTATAATGTTTACTCAATCAGCTCTAAAATTTTCAAATTTTAATAAAAAATTTAAATTTTAGTACATTTGCTAGATAAATGCATCTAGTTTGTTTTCGTAATACTTTAACTAATATATGTTTATTAATTTTTTTCTCTAACTGCTTTGAAGTTTTTCAAAAATATTGCTAAAATTTCACTTATAATTGTGATTTCTGTAAAATTCAGCAAATTTATTTTAAATTTTGATAGTTAAATAATATATTTATTGGTATTGAGCCTAAAAGAGCATTTATAATGTTTTAGTATGCTATTTTGTTAAAAAGTACTCCGAACGTGTTCAGATACCTTAAAAGATTTTCATTATTAATGTTCTGAATTGGAAGGGTTTTATCTGTCTGTTACGCGATTGGTAATTCTTTTTTGAACAAATTCTTAATCGCAGTCATTCCGTACAGCGGAAGAGCTTTTGAGGGCGAACGGAACATGTGTCTTCTAAATTTATCTCGCTATAGTGAATTCAATTATCTCTGCGCACAAATAAGTCTTATTTATGTTTTATCCATTACGCAATTGTCCATTTCCAATTCGTACGTTTTTTTTATACTCAGTGGCTGTGATAGCCGAGTGGTGATCATGTCGAACTTAGGGGTACGTTATTTTTGTCGAGCTTGCTACTTAAGGTATATGACTATTTGCGGTAACTTTTTTTTAAAAAAAATGGAGATATGGGGATTTTTTTGTGGTTTTTAGATTTGTTTAGTACATTAAAAGAAAAAAATATGCTATAATTAAGAAGAGAAAAAAAATTATTAATACTAAAATGGGAAAAAATTGGCGAACATTTACAAATAATAACATAAACGGGGCCCAGTGGCGCACATCCTTGGGGTCCGGACACCACCAAAGTCCTTGAGATTTTTTTCGATTGATGATAATCCTATATACACTGAAAAGCCAAAAAAAAAAAAAAAAAAACTGGTTGTAGTGTCTGGCTACTGTTGGCGGAAGATTTTGGAATGTTGGCGCTATTTAGTGTGTCTTAGGATGTTTGTTAACTGTTTTTAGGGATAAAAGATTGACCCTTCGAACGGGACGGTCAGGGAAGAGAGAGTCCCTCGTTTTAGGAGAGTGAGGTGGAAAAGGGCGTTGGCCTCGCAACGTAACGGACGGAGAAGGAAGAGAGTTCCGTTGTTTTTGAGAATGGACTGAAATTGATACCAAGAAAAGATAGTTCTTGGGTTTTGTGTATAGCGCGGAGAATTGCGCTTGTGTTTTTACGGTATTGAGAAAGAGAGAATTCTGTTCTGTTGACACAACATACTGTGACGGAAAGTAAAAAGTAATAAAGGCATAACACTCTCTCTCGGTACAGGAATGCATATGCAAATAAAGAGTATAGAACCAATCAAAGTATCGGCTCTGCGGTCTGCAAAGCCTATATAAGACAACGAGTGTCTGGCACAGTTGTTACATAGCTGCTACAATGACAGTTTATCAAGATTTAAGTGAGTTTGAACGTGGTGTTACAAGAATAACGGCTTTTTTACAAGAATAACGACTGTGCACCAATAGCTCTGCAGAAGTTCGAACATTCAAGGGTATGAAAAATGGCGTTGGTCCTATGGCTGACCAGAGTCTGACGAAATTTCGAAGAGACAAGCTCTTTTTCTGTGCAATCTGGTAGAGGGAGGAAAAGATTTAATTCGACGGTAGTTGAAGAAGTGGCAACAACAGTGCAGGAGAAGTCGAGTTGTGGTTTGCAAACGGGGAGGGCTCGGGGAATTGCTCCTGTGAGCACGGTGCATAAAATTCTACGAAACATCCTGCATCGAGAAGACGAGTGCTTTTAGTCCTGTTACCGCTACCGTCACTGGTCAGCGCTATGAAACCTTTTGCGCAGCCCGTCATTCCAGATCTTCAACAGCGGATTGAGTGGATGAGATCATTTATATGCAAGATGGTGCTCCTCCGCACATTGCGAGTCCAGTGAAGAAGCTGTTGAAGGGGTATTTTGGAAGTTCTAGAGGTATCAGCCTCCATTACCCTATAGCCTGGCAGCCCCAATCACCTGATTTTAATCCGTGTGACTTCTGGCTGGGGGTCTATATGAAAGATGTTGTGTTCAGTGCTCTGATTGCACGTGACCCCAGAGACACTTCGATCAGTTGTGTGGAAGATGCTGTTTCTCGATTTAAACTTGCGACAGACAACGGTGGATAGCATATTGTGTGGTGAATACTGCTGTGGCGTGTGTGTGGTGTAAATAATAATAACAATAATAATAATAATATTCTGGAGTCCTAAAATTGTCTTTTCCTGGATTTATTGGTAACAATAACTTTCAACAATAAACTTAACAATCTTTAACAAATTAAACCATTACATTAATTAGACTGAAACTAAAGAGAATTCTAATATTTAAGATAAAAAAATCTCCTAGTAAACAACGGCACCTGGAACGCCGAAGCTAAAAATTACGAGTAAACAACAGCACAAATCGTTATGCTGAAGCCAAGTTCAAGATTCCACTGAGACAGAATCCATTACATATGGTTTCTATCGAGATAAACCACGTGGGTTCTGAGCGAGGTGTCAACCAGGCTCTACCCACTCAGACCAACCGGTCCATAATTTACAACATATTAAACGTGTTTTACGCCAGTCTCGCGAAATTTAAAAATCGATTTGGTGGACGCTTTTTATAACGGTTTTTGGCCTCGGGACAGAAAAAACTGATTTTTTCCATCCGGTGTGATATGGTGGGGGGCTTACGTAGCAAACAGTGTCACACCTGAACAGTCATGCCCAATGAACAGCACACGTGTTTTCACGTGTAACTTACATCTTAATTATTGTTTTACGATTCACTGACATTTCTAATCGAACCCTTTTAAATAATGACGCTTACAGCGTTATCTGTTGCTTAAATTTTGGAATTACTTTTTTTCGTGCCTTACGCGTTCTTGAATAATATTCTGTTCAAATTTGACGTCCTTCTGTTCAGAGGTTCTTTTTTTACAGCATTTTGAATGTTTAACTTTAATTATAATTATATAAAATTCAGTATCTCCTTTTACTTTTTGAACAATATATTGTCTTTAGAAGTACAAGGTGGCCATAATTAAACTGCAAGTGTTCAAGGGGTGGTAGAATGAAAACCACTGGGAATATTCCAGTGAAATTTGGTAACTACACGTTTTGGAACACGCGCAAGTCAAATATGTAAAGAAAAAAAATCGTCATTTTCACCCGATAGATGGCGCTGTACCGTATTTCAACGCTCACCGGTGGCATAAACAAACTGCCTTGGAATGTCATTATGCCTGAAAGAGCATATACACAATATAAAACATCAATTACAATTTATCAAAATTCCATACAATTCGCTTCAGTAATTAAATTTTTTCAAGATCATGTAATAAAAAATTAAAGTTAATTAGGATCACAAATTAAACAATCCATAAAGACGCTTTGGAAAACAATTAAACCATTATTTATTCAATGAAATTATCACACGATGTACTCAATATGCGAACCACCAGATGCAACCACATGCTGAAAACGTAAAACAGCATGGTCCACCGTCGTATTTAAAACCTCTGTTGTAACACGCTTCACGTGATTCGTTATGCTAGATTTCAATTTCGCAACAGAAACATCTCGTTCTCTATAAACCATATCTTTTCCCACAGATAAAAATCGCAAGGATTAAGGTCAGGTGAACGTGGGCCATGATTGTCCATTATTCAATGTGGTCTTGTTTTTGTACTGTTCTATGGGCTTAAAATTTGCATATATGCCGTCGATAAGCATTAAAACACTGCACCGCAATCTATCGGGTGAAAATGGTAATTTTTTTTCTTTTCATATTTGACTTGCGCATGTTCTGAAACGTGTAGATACCAAATTTCACTGGAATATTCCCGGTAGTTTTCTCTTCAGCACCCCTTGAACACTTGCAGTTTAACTATGGCCCCCCTGTGTGTGTATATATATTATTAGTTAGATTCAAATTTAAATATGTTGCGAAATCGAGAAGTTGATCTTTAAGATTTCTGGAAAAAATAAACTTTAGTAACTTGAAAGTAAATTTATTTTTTAAACATAAAATTAATACCAAAGTTAACAAATGCTATCCTATCTGCAAAAAATGGCTTCCTTTAAAGAAGAGAAAAAGACAATTTTAAAGATTTATAAATTTGATTTTTTCGAAATAAGATAAAAAATAAATTATATTCATTTTTATATTATTTTTCAAGAGACACATTAAAGATTCTTTACCTGAATAATTTTATTATTTTCATTGTTGCAATTTTTGAATTACTCAAATATTTTTAGGAAAAAAATTAAAAAAAGTCTTTTAAAGCAAAACTTACATTTGGATATCGCCAGCTTTTGTTTCGAATTGAAAAAAAAAAAAAAAGAATGAATATATCGAGAACTTCTTATTATTCCTTGATACCATTTGATATACTACCGAAGAACATACATGAAAAACATGAAAAATCATGTTTTTTGTATAAATGATTTCACCCGGCAAAGCTATTAAGCCATATTATTGGCGTCGTGATCCTTTTAAATTACTTATATACATGGTAACGTGAAGGCTTTCACAGACTGCTTGCCCCAAAGGCATTTTAATTTTAGATTAAATAAACATAACCGTATATTCATTTATCAATAAAGCTCACAGCCTTTCGCTGTCGAAACGTTATAGTCCAAAATCAGATCATTCCAGCAGTTGCTCCACCAACTCTGGCACTCCGTCTTTCACAAGTCTCTTTGGTCCTTGAGGTGTGGTTGCCCCAGCAAAACTCCAAACTCAAGAGCGAAGTAATTTTGAAAATTGAAGGAGATCAAGAGACTCCGTCAACTTCCTAGCCGACCCTTTAAACTCCCTGGGCGGGCCATTTTCATTCCACCAATCACCTCTGATTGGCCAGCGCAACAGATCTGTACAAGGCTCTCGTCACTTTAGTTCCACTCCTTTGGTGCTTGGAGGCAAGAGATCACATCTGATCTCCGACATCATCTTGATCTCAACTCCGACACGGTATATTACTTTATTCATCTGGAGGGCTATAAATCACCTTGTCACATTGACAAGGAGGTGTGTCTTTGTGACGACCAACTGACATTCCTCTTCATTCAGTCATTTGCAACCCACATGTGGGAAGGGAAACCCAACCCAATAGATGCTGTTCACCTGAGCTTCCTTCACGTTGAGACTAATCATAGTGTGTATGCAAAGGATTTATTTGTTTTAGAGGAAAATTTTCATATTTGTGCCTTTTCTTCCGTTCCCCCAATACACTGTGTATGTACATCTACGTGAAAAACAGTGGCTCTGGTGGTCAAAAATCAAAATTTTTGAGCAATCTTTTTAAAATAATTAACCTTTTCGGTTCCATTGTTCTTTTACGGACAACATTTATATACGTTCACCGTTTCATACGACCTTCAACACCTTCAAAAATATAGAATGCAACAATTAAAATAATTCCAGCAAATGAGATAATGCATTTTTAATAAGCCTATATGATTGATGAATTAATGCATTTTTGCACTTTAGAGCGTTAATTATACAAAGTCTTAAAGAGTAACACAATAACTGCATGCTCAATAAATGCAGGGGATATAAGACAAAGAAATGCAACAAGTGGTGGAAAAAAGCAGATGTATTCGCGAATGTTGTATTTTAATTAATAAAGCTACAAATTATTCATTTCTTCTTACATACAAGCATAAAAAAATTATACAAGTTTTTCTTCGATAAAATGTGCGTGTGTGTGCAGAATTAATTCTATTCTTTGCAAAACAAATTGAATTTTGCAAAATTTGAATTTTTAAGCAATCCAGATCTTTTTAAAGATATTTGAAAATCAAAACAATGAAAAAGTAAAACTTTTAAGTTAAAAAATTCAGTTCATTATTTGCACCTGTTGAACGTCAAACACTTTATTCATTTTATTTTTTTTTTTTTTTGACAAAACCATGTCATGCGAGGAGCTGAAAAACCGGAAAACTGCATCGAATTAATTCTGTGTAGAATTATTTTCATCAAGAACTTGTTTTTGCGAACAATTTATTAAAGCCGAGAAACAGCGAAAAGTTATTGCATCTCTCATTTTTCCTGATTAATATCTGCCACGAGGAAAACTCGGCAGCATCTGCATTAATGCGTCAGGGGAGAAATCAAGGTCAGGTCTCAGCTGATAAAATAAAAGAAAAAGAACAGTTTTCTCAGCCGTAGACATCGATCGATAAGGCGGGGAGGATTGCAGGATTTGCACGCTATCGCTCTTAAAGGAGACATTTCAGTTGAAGCTTTTTTTTGGTGTAAAGGTTACTGGGAACGCCAACTAGGAAATAAATGCAACCATCCGCAAAATTGGCTGTTAACGTTTTATTTATTGTATTTCTCTAAATGTCTCAACTCAGATAATTCAGCATTTTAGTGCCTCTCTATTGAATGGGGTATGCAAGCTTTTATTGCATTTACTTTTGTTCATGAAAAAAAAAAAAAAAAAGATTGCCAACTTATAGAAGTGAAACACGCAAAAATATTCGATAAATAATTTTTTTTTTGAAGTATTAAAATATTTATAAAAATATTATTACATGAAAAAAAATATGAATATTTTTATTCCGTCAATGAATGATTACTATCAAAAATTTTGCTGTCATTTCATTCTATAAACGTAATAAAATTTGCTAATAATAGACTTGTTTCAGCATCTTCTGAATTATTCGTTTTCCTTTTTGCTTTCTTTCCCATTTTTTCAGGGCCGTTTTTAACCTCCCTGGCACGCTAGGCCGGCGAATCTCCAACTGTGGGAGCGCTCCCCTTTGGGGCGTGACAACTCAATGAGGGGCGCGAGCATATTGTAACGTTAAAAAAAAAGATTATTTTAAAAAACTATTAATTAAAAACAAGTTTAATAATTACCAGTGACCCCATGGGATTGTCATATGTAAAATTATATCCAAAAAATGAATATTTATCTTAATAATTTGTACGGTTTTTTTATTAATCCATTCTGCGGATGAAAAATTACGCGATTCGCTTCCCAATGCCAATTGTTTTCCACGTAGGCTCGGGTAGTGATTTTTTGGGGGGGAAGAAGGAATAAAGAATAAAATAAAAATCTGAAGTATAAGTAAATCCTTCGCAAACATTGTCAAGGTCCTTTTTTGTATTCTAAAGCCTTCGGAATAATTTTATAGATAGCAGTGTAGAGAAAAGATCGTACTTCTGAAAGACGTATATATACGTCCGGGGAAATTTAGGCTTTGGCTGAGTGAGACGTTTAATACGCAGATGAGACTTAAGAGGTTAAGGTCGTATCGTAGTTTTAGCACCAAAATATAGTATCATTGAATTCAATACATTGTTATTGTTGAGGGGGGCGCGTTGAAAATTATGATTGAATATTGGGTCGCGAATATTGAAACTTTGAGAAACACTGCGCTAGGCACTTTAAATTGTTACACCCCTCCACCACTATTTCCAAAGCGTCCCCTCCTTTTGCTTTCCTTGCCAGTTTTGGTTGGAGAGAGATTTTCCTTCAACTCTTTCACTTTTCCTTCTTTGTTTTTACTCTTTGGATAGTCTTTCCATATCCACCAACCATGAATCCGCCTTGTCTCGAAATGGCACCCGCCATGAAACGTTATTGGCACGGTTAGGCCACTCTCTCTTGTTATTTCTTACCCTACGGCATCACGGATTACCCAAACTTTGTGAATTGGTGCACAGTAAATTTATCAAGCAGTCTGCAGTTGTGGTACAGAGTATACCTGCGGATCTTAAACATTTATTTGCCCCCCTCCCTCACCGATTTTTGAACACCCCTTCTAAATTAATATTCTTGATCGAAATACATGTTCTAGAAGAATTATTTCATTGGCGGAAATTTAGTGATCTAGTCTAGGCTGGAACATCTTTCAATTTTTTCTACGAGGCCTTTCAGAGTCATTTAAAAGGGGCAATCTTAACATAAATGAGATTTTCG